>JAUEKX010212614.1:0-10515 GCA_031834005.1 Dendronotus venustus
AGTTTAGGATGGTGCGAAGCGAGTTCTTATGAAAGAAAATGGCCGTCGTAGTTTTTCTTTCAAACTTGTGTTCGTCGAATTAATTTTTAAAACAGGGTCTTTAAAAAGGTCGAAATTGAAAAAAAAGGCTTCGTCACTTTGACGGCTGGTTGATTTGTTTACCGCACGCGAATTTCCATTACCGACCGTTGCGTCTTCTTCGAGAAAAAGTGGAAACAGACAGACACACAGACAGACAGTCATTCTTATAGATATAGATGATCAGAGGCATTAACCCATTAAATCAAAGCCCAGGAAGGTAAACTTCAACTTTCAAGCCAAGGGACGCAACTCTGATTAAAATATCACCTATTTCAATCAAAAGATCATCGCGTCATTAATATTGAGCAGACATAAACGAAAACATTACTTTTAGACAGAGGACAAATTTATCTTTCATTTGATATATCTTATGTGGGCATCATGCATTATTTTGTACATAAAAAAGTGTTTCTTGTAAAGAGTTTTCAATATTCAATGTCTCAAAGAGCCAAACTTTCATATGTTGAATAGATTGGGGTAGAATCTTCATGGGTGATTTTTGGGTGTATTGAATAGTCAAGGGTTAAAGACTCAAAACCTGAAGTCTCAGCTGGGGTTTGAACCCTGTACCTCCTGAATGCCGACCACTTAACCACTGTCGTTGGACAAGGAACTTTATCATAATCTCTGAATTGATCCTTACTCAAAACTCTTGTTGCGCAACATTGGTGCTGGTTTGCGTGGTAAAGCTTGTTGTTGTTGCTGCTGCTGCTGCTGTTGCCAGGAGTCCATGAAGCCGCTGGAAGAGCCCTGAGATCCATAGGAAGTGGTGGAGCCGGCACAACTAGTCTTGGCAATGTCGGAGGATTCAAGTTCTATCAGCATGGTGCTGCCACAGCGGGGACAAACCAGAGTCACAGTGTCTGCAATGAGGAGAAGTGCTTTATATTAAATGCTTTCATTTAAAAAATTTAACTTGAATAGTTTAGAACATCAAAAAAAAAAGAAGAGAAAATAGTAAAAGTTAAAAAGATTGGAATTTTTTGTCAGAAAATATGGGATGAAATTACAAACTATAATATCATTTCTGCACATCGCTAGTTTTATCCTCAGTGTTTTCGCAATATATTCACTCTGGAGTGTACTTTACTTCTGACCAGCGGTCAGTGAAAGGCCTACTTATAACTTATACTGACCCATGAGTTCCTGCAACACTTTGAGGTCCTTGCTGCTGCCAGAGGTAGGCAGAGTCTGTTTTCGGCGGACAACATCCTTTTTCTGGAAACTTCTGTTACATTTGAGACACTGGGCAAGAGAGAAGCAAAATAATAAAGTAAAGAAAACAGATTGGTTATTTTTTCCCAGTTTTAACTCATCCCATTACCTCTTTTTTTTTTTACAAAAACAACTGTAAGTAGTGTAAGCACAATTGTGATCATTATGTAGTGCTTGTAAAAAAGTAATAATTCAAAACCAACAATCTAGTTTGTCCCTATATCCTCATAATGTGAAGTAACTGTTAAGAAATGATGAGATATGCAGCCTGGCAATACAACAATACCCACTGCACATGACAGACTTCACAATCCCGTCTCTCTTATCTTTCTCTCTCCCCTCCCTCCCTCCCTCCCCCACCCACGTACCTGCATGATGACAGCGTCCTTCTTCCTGGCCTCTTCTGCCCTCACATCTAGGTATGGCTGGACATGACCACACAACACCTAGGGGGAACAAAAACAAATATGTAACACCAATGACATTTAATTAGTCTCGTCTTATACATTTTTTTCTTTTAAATAATCTTCCAGAGCCTCCCTGCAATCTAAAAAAATGCTGACTCGAAATGAGTATGGTTAAACAGTTACATTCTCTGTCAAAAAGAAATTCAGCATATTTCTTAATAATTTTTGAAAATATATCATCGGTAGATTCTGCATGACCACAAATCTCTGATGGGAGCATCATGTTTTGCCTTTTACCTTGCTGTCGTGTGGGTCCATGAGGTAACAGCGTCGCTGTCTGTCCTTACGCAGGTAGGAAAACTTGAGGACCAATCTCACACCTTCATCTGTTACACACACACACAATAAAGGTAAAGTTTAATTTCAGGCGTCTGCAATCATGGTGCCAAATATTCAATGGGGAAGTGTGAGACAACCTTGTGATGAGTCAGGGCTAAAAATAAACCCAAGTTGACCTATTTTTGGCAGTTACATGATTAACTTATCACTTATGACTACGACACTGATCATTATGATGACAATGATGATAAAATTAATACGAACACACACTACTCCACAACTTACACTAGATTTGATTGTCAAAGTAAAAGAAAGACAAGAAGGTGGCAAGAACTACTTTACCCTGCTTCCCAGCCTCAGAGCTCTTGACTTTCTTATTGGTCTTCTTGGTTGTTATGGCGACAAGACTACGAAGGTCCAACTTTTCTGTTACCCTCCCTCGGACATCCTTCTCCACAATAAACAAATCGGTCAAGGTCACAATGACCATAGCGCCATTGGCGTCTGGCAAGGTCACGAACATGGGCTCACTCTCGTTTTCATTTTCCACTTGAAAAAAAAAAATTATTGAAAAATAAGAATTCATAAGCTAATTTATATGATTGTTCATGTTCCTATCATTATCAAAACACAGACTTCAAAACATAAAATTGTAACAGAAACATTTAAAACAAAAAGAGAGAGACAAAGACCTGTAAAAACTGTAAAAACAAAATGTTACTAAAAAAGACGTGTTTTCTTAAATTGCTATAAGTTATCTATAGATATAAAAGTCACGATTCAAAATAGGACTAGTGAGAGGAAATAAATAGACAAATACATATATAAAGAAAATAACCATAATGCTGACGTAAATGGGAGACAAACTCACATATTTGCAAGGAGTTGTCGGTACTGGTGTCCATCTCGCTGGTGCTCCTGTCTGTACTTCTGTCATGGACCACATTGACCTGTGACCCTTCCAGCCTCACCGATGCCTCGGGACTCGTCGTAACCCGCTGTCCACCGCTGGCCGTCGCCCTATCTTTAGGCCTGGCCTCTCGACACGACGGGGAGTCTTTAACACCCGATAATGATGATGCCGCTTCAACCTTGCTTGTCTTGTCCTCGGATGAACTGACGACCTCCTCCCCAGCAATCTCCTCCCTAGCCAAGCTGGCCTTCCCTTGACTCGGTTTGTCCTCCTTGGTTTCCACATTGGCCGCTACCCCTCGGCTATTCCCTCCTACATCTCCATTGCTAAGTCCATCACCACCGCTGACACTATCAACAACAACCGGGGTCTTTCCTTCGGACGATGTCTGCAACTTTGATTCTTTGAATCGTTCCCCTTCATCTCCACCCTCGGCCTCATTTTCAGACTGACCGGCCGCCAATTTAGCAATGGCCGCCATTATTGGGTTGTTGACAGGGTCAACAGTCGTGTCTGTTAAATACAAATCATCGTCCGTTGGATTCACTTCGTCAGATCTAACAACATCATTACTTTCTCCTGGCTTCCCAGTCTCTTGTCCAACTGGATCCGAGTTCTCTGCGGCGTCTCCTTCCACAATGTTAGCGTCTGCGATATCGGCACCCTTGCCCTCCTCCAGGGGTGATGACCTTTTCCCCTTTGACCCTTTACTGGGGCTGTTGGTCTTGGAAGACGAACCAGACTCTTTTGTTTTGGTTTGGTTGAAGATGTTTCTGTCTTGAATTGCCTGGAATAACGAAACAAACAAAAAAATTAAATAGTACAATTGTGACAACAAATCTTCCTCCTATCATATCTTGACATGCATTTAGTTAAGAAGTCCATGCCAAAGGATAAGACTATCAACTTATCATTTCATCCTCTATTTCTGCAGAGGGCCTTCTCACCTGCAGCCAGTTGGGTCCCAAGTCCATCCTCAACTTCTCCACCTCCCTCTGTGTCCTCAGTGCCTCCTCCCTCTTGTCACTCATCTGTTTCTCTAAATTTCTCACGACGCTCGGAGAGCCTCCTGGCATGATGGAAAAACAAATGGGGAAACAAAGAAAATGAATTAAGTTAATGACCAAAGAAAAGTAATATTTTCCAGTTTCATTTCTTTCAAAGTGACTCATTCTTGGATCCCTTCAAATCCGACATCAACATTTTACACTTACCAGGACTGATGACATCCATGCTGGACGACACCTCTCCAGACTCGTCCAGGTCACGAATCTCCGTCTGACGAGCTTTCAGACGTTTGCGCTTGCCATTCTTCTTGGGGGTAGAGGTCAGCTCTGGGCTGTGGACAGAACAAGAAAAAAGTAAAAGTAAAAGACAAACCTTTTCATTGCACTTTGTGAGAAGTGAAGAGAGAGCATTAACACACAACTTAGATCATACTGCAGTGTTTGGAAATCGTACAGTATTTGGATAAAGGTGGATTCAACTAAAAGATCGCAAAAAGCGCAATACAAAAGCTACCCTTCACTCCAGTCTAACCTGTTGTCAGCTGTCCCAATACCCGATGACTCTGACTTTGGTCTGCGGTGGGCTGGCAAGAGAGGCGAGGACGGAGCGGAGCTTCTGTCCTGGCGGCTGTCTGGCACCATCCAAGTTCTGGTTGAATTCCTCATGGCCACTTGTGGGTTGTAGGCCTGGTAGAGAAAGGCGGGAAAAAATATATTAAAGTAAAAGTCAAATGATAATAAACAAATATCTTAAGTCGTTTGACTTTAGCCTAACATTACCTTGAATCTAGCCTAGATCATAATAAAAACATCAACAACACCCACCGTCATACAATTAGCTTTACAAAGTTTTTGCTAATACAAAGGACATAATATGATGGAGTAGTAAGCTATTGTAGTTTATAATCAGAAAGGACCAAGGACTATCAAAGTGATCATTATGATCATGATTAACATCAAACAGGGGTGTAAATTACAAATGAAAAATAAATCTGAAACGAGAAACTAGTGGTATTTCAGTTCACTTAGAATAGATATTTCTAAATATCTGAGAACAGCGAAAATTGGAAAGATTTAGATCCACCTCTCCAACCAGAGCTACTCACCATCACTTCACTTCCAGACAGCCGTTTGTTGTCCAACACAAACTGGAAAACAAAAGCAACTAATTGAAAATAATTTTAAAAAATAACATAATGATTACAAAACAAAACAGCCGACTTTATCAAACAACAAAACAAAGCAAAACTTATTGACCAAAAACAACCTTCAGCCCTTCAATTCTATTGACAGTTTCTACGGCAGATTACTTTCCCAATCCACCCATGTGCGAGTCAGTAACTTTTTACACAGCTGGGTGAAGAATGTAAAATTGTAGAAAGAGTCTTTCCAAAGGAACCAATGGAGAGTAGAGCAAGTCTTTCTGGGACCATTATTAGGCTCATAAGGTCAGAGCTTAGATCGTAAAAATAAAAATGATGGCATTTATACAGCGCTAATCCATGATCTTCAAATGCTCAAAGCACTTTATAAGGTATATCATAATTAATCCGGTTTCATGTGTAAGTTGGATTGTCAAGTCACTAAAAATGTCCAATTCTAAGGCTCCACTCTACTCTTACTTTCTTGATCAATTTACCTTTAGTATCTTTTGGTGCAAGGTTTTGTGTCTTAAACAAACTTTCACCACTGATTTCTATCCAATAACTTTTTTTTTCCCTCTACGAACTTATACCCTTTCTTTTTGATAGTACTT
Organism: Dendronotus venustus; assembly: GCA_031834005.1. Classification (NCBI taxonomy): domain Eukaryota; kingdom Metazoa; phylum Mollusca; class Gastropoda; order Nudibranchia; family Dendronotidae; genus Dendronotus; species Dendronotus venustus. The sequence continues at coordinate 5,719 of JAUEKX010212614.1, forward strand.
ATACTACGATTGCCATATTCCTACCTGCACACACACAGCATGCATGGACAGATGGCACACTGCAAGGCGGCGATAGTTTCTGTGGTACGCCAGTGGATTCCGATCTAGAGACAGCTGGAAGAGGATGATGATAACAATAAATCGATACAATATCACTGTTAAGTTAACAGCTTGCATAATTAAGAAAGTCGTGTTATCGTTTATTTGTTTTTGAGAAGTGATCACATCATTACATTTAGATCCTACAGTACAGGGAAAAAAGTAAGACGATATTGAGAGATAATAGGTAAGAACCAGAAATAGTAAGTTTAGGATGTTCTGTTTTCATCCAACTGATATAGATTCCCTCAAAATATTCTTTCTAGCTATAAGAAATCAAATGTTCTCTTCCTTCTTCAAACCAACCTGTGTCAATCTGGCCAGAGCCCGGAGAGGGCAGAGTGCCAAATGATCCACCAGATAATTCTCTCCAACATCCAATACCTGAAGGGATGACAGTGCCTCCATACCTATAGATAAAACAAAACACATAATACAAACATGTACAAAACAATGGAACATTCATCTTCTTTTTACTCCTGTACTCAACCCATACTTAAATTCACCCAAAGTTTTTAAAGACCTAAGGACATTTCTGAATTCCAGAATTATTGGTTCTGAAAGAGAAAGTACTGCATTCTGCCTTTTCATTATCATGGTTTCCCCATAGCAGGCTTGCATGGAAAATGGTCAGAACACTTTATCAGAACCAGGGACCAGGATTAACAAATCAGAAAACAAATAATAACAGCAACAACATTTGAGGTTCCCACTGAGCGCTCCTCTAGTTATAACCTATTGACTTGTTTCTTGCCTAAGGCGTATGAGTAGTACCTTCTATGTTGTTAAGCTGGTTCCCCCTCAAGATGAGGGTGGTGAGGGAAGTACGACTGGTTGGGGAGAAGGACGGTACGACAGTCAGCTGGTTGTAGGCCAGTGTCACTAACACCACCTCTACCAGGTTCTGGAAAAGCAAGACCATAAAGAGGGCCACAATTATTTATTTTAGCATGTAATTTGCATGCAGTTTAATTGTTCTGTATCTGTATAGTATTCCAAAGTATCTCACCAATGAGCATGAGCAATGCTTTGTTTGTTTGTTTGTTTTAGAATTGTACGGCTCTTCGACCTCCAAGGATCATAACAGGGGGAGAAATGCTTATATGGAGATGTGCGAGGATTTTTAACTTGACATGCTCTGTAATTAATATTTGCAGAAAAGGCATTGACACATTTTAGGTCCTACAGTGCTTGAAAAAAAGTAAGACACAATACCTCAGCACTATACACAGATTAATTATTTTCATTATTATTACTACAGATAACTGGAACACTTTTTCTGGTCCTATATAATTACAGTTATACATGATGCTGCATTGTAAAAACAAAAAGAAAAGGAAAGAAAAAGACCTTACCTCCAGGAATTTGTCCGTGGTGTTGATACAATTATGACTCAGGTTCAATCTCTCCAGCTGGCTGACTAAACTCTGACCATGGTACCAGGAATGAAAAAAGTAAAGAAAATAAAAATACATCAACTATAGAAATAGAGAGCTTTAGATATTTTGGGTTTATCATTGTCCGTATCCCTGAATGCTAACAGTCTTAGCATCATTTACCCACCAGCAGACCCAAGTCCCCCCTAAACTTTCTCTTACAGATTGCCTGTCAATGATTTACTATAAATAATATCTTACCAACAGAAAACATCCGCCATGGACTGTACAGATACATTTTCCAAGCACAGCAAATAAGGACTCACCAGTGAGTCGTCCAGATCACGGAGGTCATTGAAGACAAGGGAGAGAACTTTCAGCTTGGCCCAGGTCAGAGGGACGCTACGGTCACCCCCACATCTTTCAAGCAAGTCCTGAATAGAAAATAGAAAACAGTCAAGAGACAAACCACTGGTTGACCTATCTCAGGTTGTAACAGTAGCAGGAAGCCCTGCAATCAATCTAACTTCCAACTTCTTTCAGCTTTAGTTTAGAGAATTCAGGGTTGCCACAACAATACTTCTTTTCAAATAAATACCGTCCTCCATATCCATTCATATTATTTATAAACACCCCCCTCTCTTCCTAAAAACTGTTGCTCCATGCCAATGAATAATAATATACCTACATAATCCTCATGCTCCCCTCTGCGTACCCACACCATCTCAGTCAATTTTCTCTATCAATTCAGATTTCCAACGGAACTGTCAAATTTTAAAACAGGGAAAACAAATTCACATTGACCAACCTTCAGGTTTGAAAAAGAGCGTATTACTGTAAGCGCCTCTAGGCTTCCTCGCAAACCTTGAAGCCCTTCAACGAGATGGGCCGGCACTTTGCGGATTTCCAGACTACTGAGGTTGTGGAATCGACACAGACTGATGGGAAAGCTAAGGGTTCCGTGCTTGTGGATCACCTGAAAGCAAAGGCAGTCATTATCATATCATTGCTGGCAGTCAATACTTGAATTAAAGTCTAATGATAAAAATAAAGAAGTGGATAGTAGAACGATAAATTCTAAATCTTACATCCCTTCAGAACAACTGACGTCACAATAAAGCCAAAAAGACTATTCCTTTTATTCTATAATTTAATTATGGTTTTTTAAAGAATATCAAATTAAATATGAAATGTATTGGTCCTAAGCAGCAGTCCTTTACTCTCATTCCATATTACCTTCAGCCTTGGAGTGCTGAGCATGAAATCTTTGACGAACTGGATGTTGGATTTCCATTCCTCTCTTTCTTGCTCTTTCCTCTGGTCCGATTTCTTCAAAAATTTCCGCAAGGGTCGCCAGCTGTTTGTACTATCAGCCACGTCACTCCTGGATTGGTCTTCATCGCTCTGTGACAAACTGTGCCGACGACAGTCTACGTTCAGTCGATTTAACACATTGGTGGTCAGTGTGAATAAAGCTTCCCCATTTAAAATAATGTCACCTGAAAATGGTCAAGAATAAGACAAAACAATGAACCATCACCATGTGAATTGTGAAAATTTATGTGAGGATTAACAATTCTGCATGCTTTAAGTAATCACCCATTCCCTCCTGTCTATCACGAGATGGTGCTTGAGCGTGCAGAAGACATGATACGACAATCGATACATTCCAGAAGGTTCAGGAATTCAAGTTACAACCTTTTGTGTATATATATACATAGCATGTGTACAGCTGAGCCACTGTAATGCATCTGAAAGATGCAGAGATAAGATAAAGTCTGAACAAACCTTTAGTCTTCAAAAGAGAACACAACTTTCTCAGGGTGACACTGTCGATGGGAAAGTGAGGCCCTTGTCTGTCTAAGGAATCGGGGACGTCCATCTTGATAAGCGCATTCAATACCTTCTGCAGAATAAAAACCATCATAAAAAATTATTCAGTTCAAGGTGTGATTGCATACCCCCCAAAAAACTAGGCCCTATAAGAAAAATAAACAGTGTCAAAATACCCAAAAATTAATTTTTTGTGAAGTATATATGACATAATGCAAATAGATTAGCCAGCGTTGAGACCAGGCAGCAATCCAGATACATATGACAGGAAATGAATAAAATAAGAAAAAGAAGATCCCTATGATCCATTCAATGCTTAGATTACAAAAAAAACAGTCACTTCGTCCATAAAGTAAAGGAAGTTTAGTGTGTAGGCCTATTTGAACCCTATGTAACTCAAGTAAAGCAGCTTTGCGGTCCCAGTGAATCTGATTGGCCAGATTGGACATCATGATTTTTTAAAGGTTTTTGTTGGAAATATCCAACAAAATTATCTGATCAACAGGGTCTGAATAATCACAGCCAATATAAAAACAAACTTGAACTTGTGACATCTCAGTCTCGGTGAAGAAATTTATTCTTAGATATATAATAAATTCCATTAGACCCTTTGCCTAATTATACCACTTCATTTCTAGATCAATAGTAGGTGTTTTTTCTTTAATTCTCTATCGGAGTCAAAATACGAAATGACAGAAAACAGTTTACAAGGAGCAGCAATAGAACAGAGGATACGAATTCAACCAACACCTTACATCATGGCATAATCAGCTGTTGCTGTTCCGAACCGCGGTGAAAGAAAACCTACGGTGTTTCATTCAATACAGAAATTCAATCGCGAAAAGGAATTCAAGAGGAGTAGATATTGGCATCCACAATTGCAATTCAATCCAATCAAAAGCATTCAATCCGCAAGTTCGATAGGGTCGTTCTAAAGAATCGTCAAATGAAAACAACAACTTGGCATCACCTCCACTTTACTCTCTACACCGGAAGTAAACAGACACCAGCGGCAGGGCAAAAAAGGTTAAAAGTAAAAGTCTTTGAAAAAAATCCCATCAGTATAAAAGAGCTCGCTTCAAATCGCAAAGAGGTGAATATTTTGCCATGCAACCAAGTTGATGAATAGACATCGAGAAGCCACAAAATAGTCTACAGCAAAGAAAATAATTCAAATTGTTAAATCAGTAATTGAATGAACTAATTCATTTCACGAATAACGACCTCTCCAGAGTTATCTTTCAGCCTGGAGATCGAACGGTCCAGGGTTCAAATCCTGACTAGGTCCGACTTTGAGTCCTTGAGAGAGACTCTTACATAAATCCCTCGATTCCGAGGTCCCCAATGAAAATGACATAAAGTAGAAATAGTAATAGGGGTAATGTGATTACATTCAGTCGCATCAATGTCGCGAAGCATCGTAATATAGGGGACTAGCCCACTGTACCCTTGGTAGATGGTGGGGCTGTCAATCAAGCCGTTTCCCTGT
>JAUEKX010212725.1:0-10512 GCA_031834005.1 Dendronotus venustus
ACATTCTTATTCCAACCCCCCCGGCTATTAGCTTTTGGGGAATTTTCCAACCCCCCTACTATTCCAACCCCCCCCCCTTCTATTAGGCACCAGAGAGTACAGTAAAAAATAAAGTAACAGTAGAGCAGTAGAAGTAGTAGACAGTAAAGTAAAAAGGAAAGTTTTTTTCAAACAATATGCCGAGTGACCTTGTTTTAGTTGTATCTCTGTGAATAATATGAATTTTATTGAGAATTGTACTTCGTTGTTTCATTTCCAGTTAAGTAAAAATCTCAAAAAGTATAAAGAGAAAGCAGCCAATGTTAGCAGCATTTGGTTTTACCAAAAAAGTCAAGCATAGAGATGAAGAGAAAGCCATTCATATGCCATTAGAAGCTATTGAGACTCTTTTTGTGTGTAAAAACTGTGAGAAAATATTTAAAAGCCAGCAAGGACAGCAAAGGTCATGCACAATATTATTCGTAAAGAAGATTGTAAAACTTCAGAACCAGCGAAAATGCAAAGTGACGAAGAGCTCATCAGTTTATCAGTAAAAGGTGTGGTCGACAACCTAGTTAACAAAGTAGTCAGCACAAAAGAGCAAAAAAGCGAGGGGGCAAGCAAAGCAGCATCATTATACTGCTGCTTTCAAATCTGAAGCAATCAACGCCTATGAAACTGGAGCAAATCAAGAAAGTATCGCAGAAATATTTGGTGTGACCCAAAGCCAAATTTCAAGGTGGCTTAAAAAGCGGAAAACCATCCTCAAAAATGCTGCTTCCTCTCACCGAAAGTTATATCTCAAAGGAAGGCGTTCAACTAAATATCTTGAACTTTACGAAGCACTTTTTAAGGAATTTTTAGCCGCGAGATCAAAGAGTCGCATTGTCAATTTTTTCTGGCTTTCGAGGCGAACCAGAAAACTCCAATTGGATCCGAAAGTCGAAGTCAAATATCACATCATCCTGCGCTTTTTACAAAAGAAAGAGCTTCGAATGAGAGCAAAACAAAGGAACAAAAGAAAACACAAAAAGATCCTTCTTTTTGTTAATGAGCAAAAACTTGACAAGTTTATCCTTCTGTTAGACAACTTAAAAGGGCAGATGCAAGATGATTTTAAAGATGCTGTTACTGCGGCCAAAGGATTAACGCAGGGTATGCTGCATCCTTAAAGGCCCTTATTGCCATCGAGCATCGAAAGTGGCTTGATACCAATAACTACTCTGATAAATAGTTCGGTAATGAGGAGCCTTACACAGCTAAGGAAAGACGTATTTTAATCACACATTGGGGAGGGGAAGCTTGGAATGCGTTGGGCTCAGCCAAGTACGATAAACAAAGACGGAAGTGTTGGGCGATGACCGGGTGCCTGATTACAGCTGATGGGACGAAAGACTCCCTCATCAAACCAGAAGGTCTCAATAGTTATAGTGTGCCGCCACCATTCATTGTTGATCCTACCAGTGAGCAACCAAAAGAAAATCGCGCTGACGTTGAGCCAGTTGAATTAGATCCAGATGCTGTTGATGCTGATGCTGACGTCATTGAAATTGACCCAGAAGACCCCATTTTTGGCACTGACGAGGAGGAAGCGGAAAGAAACATCTTTGAATTCATTAACAACATTTGCAATATGTAACAGTCTTTTAGTTAAAGGTTTTAATTTCAAGAAAAAAAAGAAAATCATTCTCAAGGGAAATAACTTAAATTCTAATACAACTGACTTTTCGAAAAAGATTGAAATAAGCATATCACAAGGGGCATAACTTGAGCTTTCTTAACGTTTTTCGTTAAGCATACTCGAGCCTGATTTCGAAAATTCATATGCTTATAAAAAAAACATGTATATATTACTTAAACTTCAAAACTCTCCAAAGAAATCAAAACATAAAAAATAATTAAAAAATATAAGCATTAAAAATCGATCTCTATTCATAATGAGATTTTATTTTGTTTTGTTTTTTAAGACCTTTTTAATTAAAATATAGAGTATATATATACTGAATATACTGAAGAACAAGATGTCTTGGAAAACACAAAAATGAATGACTGGATATCATCACAAAGCCATATCACAAAACGAAAGGAATTGTCAAGTACTGTCAAACCACTCAATTAATGATCAGTTTGATGTTAATATCTTTTTCGTATTTCTCTTTGTTTTGTTCAAAGAGTTTCCTCAGAGCATCGATGTAAATATTTTGCAATGCTTCAATCTCTAGATACGTTGGATTTTCTATCTTCGTAACAGGAATAGGTTCACCCACTAAAAGAACAAAAGAAGGTATTCTATCTTACTGTCATATGCTATATAGCGTATAAGGCTTTGTAAGGAGAACTTATTTATTTAGTGTATTCCAGTTTTAAATGTTCGCGAAGTTAGTCACACAACTACGCATAAAATGAAATAGCACACATTAATTAAAAAATTGTTTTAAAAAAGACAACAACATGTTTCCCATAGAGTATTCTACTATGACACATGTAATGAAATACTTACCAACAACATGGACAGGACGACGATGTGGAATCATTCCAAATGTGTATTGGAACACACCTCGTCCATAGAACAACACTGGTGCAAATGCAATCATACTCTGAATTTTCTCTTGGATCTTACGGAGCATGGAACCTGGCGGATTATTCACCTGGTTGAACAAGTTGTTCTCTCCAAAAGCAAACACTGGAACCAAACTCGATCTAAAATAAGTTATAACTATAAGGGAGATGAATTTTCACAATGATTTCAGATATAACCCTAACCCTAACATTATTACCACTGTGACAGATAATTTACAGTTCTCTAAATTCGTATATTTCATATTGTATTCATTTTTCGCGTTAACTTTCCTTTTCCTTAAAAATTTTCTACAAATATCCTATTTAAATATATATATATAATATACATAAGAATAATAATAAGAAGTATGTGTAACATAACATTCAGTGTTCTAGTTACTATGAATATTCTTGAACCTTCACAACAATTACAAAGTACCCATTAGAGTCGTTTTCTGGAACTTTTTGAACCAACTTTTAGGTTGTCTGAAACTGTTAAAAACCATCAGAAATGCTCATTATAACTGAAAATGACTCATTCGTGAAAATACCCCTAAGGTAATAAAATGAAAGCTAAATTTCCAGTGACATACACTCAAATGGCTTTTAAAAAACCATTTCCTGATTTCTATACTAGCCATGTAAGTTTATTGTTGGTTGCATTTTTTCCCAAACATGAAAATTAATGAAATCGCAAATGTTCTTTGAACACAAAGTACATAGTTTTTTTCTTTGCAAATTATTCCGACAATCAGATTACCCAAATATAGATAAACGATTATTATAGGTTCCTAAACAAAAATAGAAACGATTTATCCTACCCAGTTTTCATAGCAAGCTTAATGAAACCTTTTCTTGGCTTTAATATCAGCACATAATCTTTGAATGGATGTGCATCAAAAGCCTCTGGTGCACCTCCAACAACAATGCAGATAGAGTTGCCAGGACCTTTATCTTTTAATATGTATTCACAACTTTCACGTGTGACATTACACATACCAGAACTCATAATGTAATCACGAAATAGTGGTGGCTTGAATAGTGCTACGTGAAACAAAATTAATTAAATAACATGGTTAAAAAATAATATAAAATGTGGACTTCTATGCTTATAAGAGAACTCAGTTTTGTCTATTTGTAGAAAATGCATCACACAAGGAAAGAATATTAGGAGATTTGTAGAAGACATGCCAATGTTCCTGTATAATGTGAGTGCAATCATTTGGGCAAAACAGATCGAGTAGATAATTATTGGGGATATGGAGGGAGTACATCCACTAAAATTCATCCATCCAAAACATTCTGGACATGGTTTTTTTTTCAGAATCAACCTAATATTTAATTCTTATATAATTTTCAGACAGGGCAAAGAAATTTAAAACACTATTTTTTTATTTTTATTTTTACAGTGTGCATACTACAGGGTGACTAAGCTTAACTAAAAAAACAAAGGTTAAAAATGATAACCCTGGGTACTGACTTATTCAATTGGAATTACATGCAACCTTTGTAATTATGTCTTGCATTAATCTAATTGTAAATTTTTTTTGATACTTTTAGGATTTGAAATTCCATCTTTTTCAAACTAGAATTCTACTTGTTTTACAGCTTTTCCTGTGGTCACCCTGCATTAAATAATTCAATAATTAATTATATAATTCAAACAATTTTTCTTCAATTTTCGCAAAACAATTTCTTGCTTTTTAAAATCTCAAAGTAAGTATTGTTGAATATATATTTTACAAACCTATGAGTGGTAGCAAATGAGGGGTAATTCCAGGAAAGGTTTCACTCCAATTAGTAGCTTCAGTAGCAAATGTTGAAAATGCACCAGCACATAATATACCATGAGGATGGTATCCAAAGATGTAATTGTTTTTAGGCTCCAATTCACATGTCTTGACAAGCTTAATAGGAAAGTAATCACGAAAGTACTTCCACACCTTCAAATTTCTCATGATTTTTGATCGTCGACCACCATGGCTTGGGGTTTGGGCATCATAAAAATAAGCCCAACCAAGATAAAGTAGTGCCAAAGGGTAGTAGGAGCTGAATAGAAGAAGCAAAATGATGCCACAACCCAGCAAAGCTCCAAAGTAAAAGGAATAATAATACATGATGACTGCCAATGTTTGCAGTCTTCTGTAAAACGGGATACGAATTGGAGCAAATTCCACAAACGCCATTTTTATACTAAATATATATATATATATCTCCTAAAGGGAAAATATTGTTGCGGTTTTTTATAAGAAAAAAATGTTTAAGAAACTTTGTATGGTAGGTTAAAAGATTAAAGGAGAAGTCCAGTCTAGCATTAATTTAAAAACTGCTTATTTATATACAGATGCTACAAATAATAAAAGACTTTAATATTAATTTTGTATCACAAAGGATCAAGAGAAATATGTGTTAAAAGAAATCAGTTTAAATATGAATAAAAATGTAAAGCAAAACAGATGTGGAAGGATAGTAAATGATATTATATATATATATATATATATATAAGTTGGAAAAAATAAAACAAAATGGTAAAAGCTTACTGCTTACTTACTGATACTGCTGTTCTGTCTGAGCTATTGTGCCATCTAAAGCGCCAAAAAGCAGTTTGCAGGAAAATCTACCAATGGCAAAGAGCTGACTTTATGCTCTAACTAACAGCTCTCTATGCTGATATCCAGAGGAGTATGAATAACCTTTTGTCAAGAGTAACAGATGAAACACCTGTAAAATCGAATTTGGGATGAAATCAAAAGCAGTTTCTTAAAGGCCCAAGAAACAAACATTCCAAGTAAAATGTCATCACCAAGATAGGGTAAACCTTAGATAAACCAGGAATGTAAATGTCTAATTAAGAAAAAACAGAAACAGAGTTATAACAACTTCCAAAGAACCAAAGAACAATCAGACTGGATAAACTTTCAAGATGCAGCATGCACATAAAAAATGTCTGCACAAATGCATATGATTTACCAAAGAAAGCAACAGAAAATAATGAAAAACCTTTCAAAATTATTAAAACTAAACCAACTAAAATTGCAGGTGTTGCTCTACTAAAGAAAAACAATTCAACTTTCACTAATAATGAAGATATTGCCAGGTTCCTTAACAAAACAGTCTGCAGGGGTCTTCTACAATAATAAGATGGCGTAGATCCAGTACAGCTTGGTTCAACTAAAACATCCCAAATTAGTGACCTGATTATAACAAGAAGCAATGTATATAGCTAAATTACCCCATGCCATCAATCCATCTAAAGCAAGTGGATAGAACAGTATATCTGCCTTATCCTGAGAAAATGCACAGAAGACAGCATGCACAGGGAAGAAAATGTAAATACCAATATTGGGAATATTTCGATTCCGGCACCGGGATTTTTTATATCTTGGGAATTCAAACTACGGAAAAATATCTCATGGAAAATATTGCATTCACGCCCTAAGTTTCACAACACCATGGTCAGAAATTTAGAAAAAATACTACCTAGAGATTTGTATAAATTCCAGCTTCAGGAAAATTAAATTTCACAACCTTGGTTTTAGTCTGATTACTTCTCTGGGTTATACTAAGGCCGTAATTTGTCGTTTCCAGATCCGAAAGTGAAAGTATTCCAAGTCTTGGGTATTTCAAATTCCCAACCAGGAATGGAAAAATACTAAGTCTTGCGTATATTTCAAAATCCAGATCCAGAAGTGGAAGTACTCCAAGATTTGGGTATTTCAAATTCCAGAGCTGGAAATAAAAGTATACCATGTATTTTTAACTCATCAAAGAAGTTGTCATCAATGGGTCAGAATATTACGTGCAGAATGGGTAAGGCAAAAATTAACCCATATTAGTCCAGTGTCACATATATGTGACATACATATTTGGGTGCTATTTTTTATAGCCAACCATTATTTTTGACGAAATTCGCTAGTTTTTCTTTTTATATGGCTAAACACTTACTAAATATACGATCTATGTAAAAAATTTGAAAATTTAATTTTTTGGTATTGACCCATTTTAGGTCCAAAAGTACCCAAAATTTGAAAATTTTTTAAATTTATTTTTTAAACAGAAATGACAAATGGCAGTAAGTTCAAATTTTCAGATTTTAAAATTAATGGTTAAAATTTTCATGCAAAATCAATTTTGGTGAAGTTTGACAATCTATAAGGCAAAAAACATATGTCCCATATATGTGACACTGGACATATTACATATTCACATAACGTATATATATGACGTATTACATATATATACGTTATGTGAATAAAACAACATACATTTTGCATGTCTAAACAAGCTAGTTTATTTCATAAATTTTGCATAATACATTTGCAGTACTTGATGTCGTCATGTTGGCATTATATCTGATTGCTAGAAAAGTGTCACAAATATGTGACACTGGACAAAAGTCATTCGAATTTTGATAAAGCAATAGCCTTTTTTAAGAATAAAGTAACGAATTTTTCTGTTACTCGGTGCTTTTAAACTCTGGAAAGTTCTTCAAAGAAAATTTCCTTGTATATTTCCATGGAATGATAATTGCCCGGTAACAATGCTTTCTAATGTCCATACAGAACTGCCTTACACACAAGAAAAAGGTTGGGACTCAAGTCAACTCAGTTATGTGAAAATCAACCGGCCCAACTGCATCACCAAGTACGACAAACATATGGGTGGAGTTGATTGTCTTGACACCTTTGTGAGTGTCTATCAAATTGATGTAAGAGGGAAAAATACTGGCCACATGACATAAATACTTATAATGTACTTATAAAAGCTGCATTCAAAGTGTTCAAGTTGGTCAATCCTGATGAAAAAAATGGATTTCTTATTTTTCATTCCCAACATTACATACAACTCATTACCTCAAAGAAGCCAAATTGAGAAAGGAATTGCCGCCTAACATTTTTTATCCAAAGAAAAGATCGGGGAAAAGGGATGCAGTTGTTCCAGCTAATGGGAGGAAACAAGGCCAACCTTTTGCCGAAACATGCTCTCGAAAACGTTGCAGAGTATGCCCAAAAGACCAAGAAAGTGGTGTCCTATTTGCAAAGTAGGATTATGCATGAAACCCTGCATTAAAATTTTCTATATGGACAAAAAACCTTTACATTCTTAATAATGATGACCTTTTGCATGAACGTAATCTCTACTAAGAAAATAGTGTTTCTGAAAATAGTAATTTTCAAAGTTTTCATTTTGGGAATATTCTGCCAAAGTGGTCTAGAATTCTGCTCCCGCGGAAAACGTACAATTTATCTAAAATTAGAAGATCATTCCAAGATTTTTTAAACAAAATATACGAGCAACTCTGAATAATTCTGGATCTTTTATGCTCAGTGTCACATATATGTGACACTTTATATCCTCCAAAATGAAGCAGGCTTTAAGGTACTTAGTCATGTAAGACATACAAAACAGTTCTTGTGTTAAAACATATCCAATATACGTGTATAAGTTCAGTTTGCTATTGTAGATTTGTATGCTCATATGTCCAGTGTCACTCATATGCGACGGTAAAAAAAAGTCAGTTCTGCATACACTACAGACTTGGTTTTTTGTGTATGAGATGATTGGCCTAAGCACATCTACTGTTGGGGCTTAACCCCGATTTCTATTTTCTTTTAATATAAAAAAACAAAAAAACAAAAAACAAAAAAAAATTATAATGATAGCATTTGTATATACGTTTCATTTTGTTAACCTTATGGGAATAGTATGCGAGAGCAATTATTTTTTATATCTCTAGGGAAATTACGGCTTGTATATAAATTTCAACTTCACTCTCATTTCACTCACACACTATGTTTAGCTTATAGTTTGGCAAGCTGTTAAGTCTTTGTTGTTGTTTTTTATTCTCTTGTCTCTCTCTTCCAGTTTATGTTCAGTTTCTCATTTATTCTAGTTTATATCTGTCCTTCATAATATTTTATCCTCTTTCTTATGTATCACATTACTATCTCTATGTATATCTCTGTATATGCATATATATTTTATTTATAATTTTTGTGCTTATGTTTGTTCAATATTATCGTAGACGTTATTGTTATATTTTTAGTTTGAACAATTTCAATGTCAATTTCAAATTCAAATTCAAAATCAATTCAAATACAATCAATCAAAAAGTGTTACATTCACTTGCCCTAACATCTATATACTGTACAGAATTATAGAAAAATGTGACAATTCATTAACAGGGCAGTCATTAATGGGTTAAGAACCTTGGGAAATCAATAAAAACGAGCGGGAATCGTATGATTCACATGTCTTGGGATATAATCTTTTACTACCATGGAAATATGTAACTCTGAGGGTCAGAAAGTAAGATTCCAGAGTGGTAAATTACAAATCCTATGACTTGGGAAATCAATAAAAACAAGCGGGAATCGTACGATTCACATGGCTTGGGATATGATTATTTACCACCCCGGAGGCATTGCAATATCCCAGGGCAACTTCCCAGGTGGGAAAAAATGAATTCCGTAGGTTCAGATTTACATTATATATTTTTTTTCCTGTGATGTGCACTCACTGAGTTGTTCCAACAAACAAAGTCAGATACCAAAAGATTAGAAAGAGGTATTGGTTACTCCTGTATATAAGAGAAAAGGCAAACACAGATCTGATCCTGAGAGTTACAGACCAATAAAGTCTCACATCTATAACACTTGAGTATATACATCCTACACAGCCAAATCATCACATACCTTAAAGCAAATGATTTGCTTACCCAGTCCAAACATGGCTTTAGAAAAGAACAGATCCTGTGAGACTCAACTTATTGATATGGTAAACCTCCTTACAAATGACCTGAATGAACGAAAGGAATTAGTAGATTCAGTCTTTCTCAACTTTAGCAAGGCTTTCAACAAAGTCTGCCATCATATGCTAATCATGAAATTCCTGATCTACATTAATGATATGCCAGAAAGAGTTTCATCTTCACTAGGATTATTTGCAGATGACGCATATCTGCACCACATCATTAATACTGAATCTGACACTGAAGCCCTCCAAAATAACCTCAACAAACTCATAAAATGGGAAAAGGACTAGTCAATAGCATTCCACTCTAATAAATAATGTCTTACGTATAACCAACAAAAGAATGTTTATCAAAACAGATTACGAAATACATGGTGAAAAACTAGAATGGTGAAAAACTAGAAACAACAGTCCAACAGATCTGTTAAAAATGTCATTAATAGTATCACTTGAGAAAAGGAGAAAAATTGCTTCATGACATTATCACTACTACTAAAATGGTCAACAAACAGATCATCCCAGAAAGACAACGTTGTCAAAATGTCCAACTCAAACCCATCTACAGCTCGATCATTGCATACAGAAACTCATTCTTCCCCAACACAGTCAATCTATGGAACACACCCTTATATATACATATTACAAATATAGTTGACTCTATTTTCCTCAAGTTATTTATTAGTTAAATAGTTTCAAAATTAGGTTTATTTAATCTTATGCAAATAAATCATCAGAATCAAAATTAGACTTTGTGCTGCCTATAAATGTTCTAATCAATATTCTACTGGAAAAGAAGTTTTCACAAACTTCATTAATTAATACAAAACAGAGAAAATAAGAAAGGATCATTCCTATAAACTTATACTCAGACTATTCAAACTCTATCAGAATAAAATCTTCCAAAATAATATGATTATTTTTATGTTTTTTCTGAGTTCCTGTATTGATAGGTTTACAAACTGAACAATGAATATTTGAATACTGGTTCATATAAAAAATCCCACATTACTTAGTTTGAGCAAAATGAATAAAATGTCATTAAAATCTTAGATTACAACAATCTGCCATTTGTTTTACGTTTTACCTTAATGGTAAAAATATAAATACAGTATTTACAAACATTCCACTTGAAGAAACTATTGAGTTAGCAGTGGATTTGATTTTAACCAAAGATCCTAACAATCAACATAGTAGGGAGGATTTGTTTAGATTATTTGAATT
>JAUEKX010212835.1:0-10511 GCA_031834005.1 Dendronotus venustus
AGAGAGAGAGAGAGAGAGAGAGAGAGAGAGAGAGAGAGAGAGAGAGAGAGAGAGAGAAAGAGAGAGAGAGAGAGAGAGACAGAGAGAGAGGGAGAGAGAGAGAAAGAGAGAGACAGAGAGAACCTGCTAGCCTGTCTGTCTGTTTTAGGAGAGGGATGACTGATTACCTTGTCAAAACTTTATGGCCCCTACAGAAATCCTATTGTCAACACTTGAACCAAATTGCCACCATTACCATTAACAGCAGTCTTGACACTGTTACACCTCCCTTTTCGCCATCTCTATGGTGGTGATTATATTATAACCCTTGATGGCACAAAAGGACACATATTGGAGATGATAACTTTTACAGAAGTAAGACACAAGCACACAAATCTCACTTTTGATCTAATCTCTTTACTCCTAATAATTTGATATTTTCAAAATCTTTATTTCTAAAGATAGAGCTATTAGACTCGGGATAGAGAAGAATATGCCTTTGGTTCAAGAACGTTTCTAAGTGAAAATCACAATTTGACCCGATTACCAATATGCACCATTTTGTATTACAACCTCCAGTAATGTATCATAAGAGAAAATTGTGAGATTACAGTCACATTCTAACATCACAGATGGAAACTGATGTTCATCTATCGCCTTCTCTGAAAGCAAATGAGTATTTACTTTTCTAAGGAAGACCTGAACGGAATATTATTCTAAGCAACATGTCAGTGTCATATCTATACAATCAAAACATGTTATTTTTCTAATTCCAAAATACATCACAGGAATTGTTATTCATAACTAGACTCAAAAATGGAATTTCCCTTCACTCAACAACTGGTGCACACAAATCCAAATCAATCTGTGCTGTTCCATTCGAGGAATTCTTCTTCTTTCTCCAACCCTGCAGACTTGCTTCACACTGTGTTGATGTCCTACTCCCAATACAGGCTGGCCATGGATTTGGAAAAGTACGGCTTGTTGACGATTATTGTGGTCGGGTGTCTAGCAAACTTTTCCGCTTTTATTCTCATGGTGACCATGCGTTCTATCCCTATGTGTAACTACCTGGCAGCTTTAGCCATGGTTGACTCCTGCGTGCTGCTGGGGCCGTGTCTCACGCGCTGGCTACCTACTCAGCAGGTGGACGACCCACAGGTCCACAACACAGCTCTTTGTCGGAGTCTTCATTTTCTACATTACTGGAGTTCCGATGTATCTGCCTGGATTCTGGTCGCCATGACGGTAGACCGCTTTGTTGCCATCAGCTTTCCTCTTCACGCCAGACTGCTGTCCACTCCGAAGAGAGCCAGGATTGTCATTTCGATACTCGCCCTCATCATAGCCCTTGCCAATTGCCACGTCTTTTTCACCATGGAGGTTAAGAGCACTCGACAAGCGTGTGTTGGTTATGACCAATATAACTACTTCCTTCAAGTGATCTGGCCATGGGTAGATTCCACAATCTATTCCTTCTCTCCGTTTGTATTAATATTCGTCTTCAATATTCTCATAATAAAAAGCCATTACCGCTATCTAAAGGTTCATGTTACATTGACAGGACTGGGAGGACCGTTAAACAATACCACCAATGCTCCAAATCTCAACTGCAGGTTAACCGTTATGTTACTGGTGGTCACGTTCATGTTTGTCTTACTGACAGCTCCAAGGGCACTCCTGTTTCTCATCAGAGACGATGTTCTCAATTTCAAACCAAGACCGAACTTTATGGATTTCGAGATTTTGGCCACGTTGATGCTGACAAGCAGCGTGGTAAATCTACTCATGTTCGCCAACCATGGGATAAACTTCTTTCTCTACTGTCTGACAGGAAGGTCATTTAGACAACAATTCCGTCAAACTCTGAGCAAGACCTACAAAAACTGCACCCAATTGAGAAAAACTAAAATAGCTCCATCAGAAACAAACATTACATTGAACAGGTGTACTTCATACGAGGAAAGGAACCAACACTTGCCAGCAATCAATGATGTAGAGCAAACTTGAATTTAGCAAAAAAATTTGACCTGCTGTCAAATCACTTGCAAATAAGACACATTTTCTATGATTTTTGTAACTTGTATAACCAAGCATTTCAGAGTGATTACCTTGTGCAAAAGTGTCACTGTAGATATGTTGTCATTTGAAAATGAATGCATTCGTAATAAATATAATCCTAGATGTATTTTGTGCCTGATACAATTTGTACTAAGTTTCGTTTTGCTGTTGGTTTTGTTGTTATACTGTTTTCACAGTGTCGTCACTCGGCTCCACGATCAGTCTAAAATGGTTAACGAGGTAGATACCCCAATTACCACTTTTGACAACACTGTGCTAAGAAAAAACATGGACCAAGAATTACAGACAAGTAGGTCTATTCTTGAATGGCGCAATGAACAATGTACTTGAGCCATTACTAAGAAGATGCTAACAACTCTACATGTGAAATTGAATTGAATTCTATCGATCTTTTCATCTTACTCCGACCATCAAAATTCTTACATATCATTTTTTTCTGATCAAAATTAGTCATAATCAATATCTAGTGTTGGAGTATTTCATATAGGCTAAAGCAAAACACTTCTAAAACATGAAGTTGAGCTATGTGAAATAACAGTCACCAACTTAGAGAAATTCATTAACGATATGATGTAAAATAATTTGCTGAATGGTCACCTATGAAATAGAAGACAAATTCCATTCTTTTCTTCAGAAATTTCTGAAATTATCGTTAAAATTTAGAAATGATGGACGAATGTTTGCAAGAAAGAGGAAATGTTTCCTTGAACTAAATACAGAGCTGCCCGTATTTGTCAAACAAGTATTCGTCGAATTCATGGATAATTCAAATTCCTTATCTATGCCATGTATTCGTTGAATCACAGATTTGTAGAAAATATATTCTTGTCCTGACTTATTTGATGAGTACACGCTGCACTGTATATAAAAGACAAATGAACAATCCAAAGGCAGAAATGCTCACCTCTACTGGGTTGGTGTGATCCTTATTGAGATCTTTGAGCAGTGACAAGAACTTATAGAACCGTTCAGAGTCTGACGACAGTGTCTCCTTCACTTGATTGAAATATTGCTGGGCAAATGCAGTGTCCCTGTCATCTTTCTGGAAAACAAAGTTGTAAAAATCTTAAGATTGCTTATCTGATCTTATATGATAAGACATTTTTCAATGCACTGACCGCTAGACCCAATAACAGACTGGCCCAGTCATGAGTTGGGACAAATTTTTAATAAAAGTTTAAACAATTGCAATTTGGAATAAAAACCAAACCAATCTGAGATTCATAAAAATAATAGTTTACAGATTCATCCAGAAAAGCTTACTTTAAAGACAATATCATTTATTCATATTACATCTCACCCCATTAATAATAGACATATATTGCCAACCAAGATAGAACTTTTAAATCATGCTTAAGGAAAAGAAAACAAAAACTTGTTTTACTAATTTTGGTAGAATTACTTCTGGGTAAAGAGGAATGGAGAGATGATCTTACCTTAGGATCAGATTGCACCAAGTCTGGTTGAAGTAGAGATAAAGACATTGCTTTCTTTCTGTCCGCCTTGCTCCTCACATCTTCATCTTTGGAAGGCTTTTTGGATCCAAAACTGTAAACAGAACAAAGATAGTAGTTTTAAAACATTAACAACGTGTCCGTTCAATACAACGGTTAACTTTTTATTCCTAGCTCATTCAATACTCTCCCCATCCCCCTATCAAACACACATGCATAAACAAGCAACATCAATGACAATAATACAAAGTTTTGTTTCTGGAAACGCAGTCCATACACTAACATACACTTTATGTACCCTATTGGTTTCTAATTTGTAGCATGATAAATCAAAATGATATAAATAAAGGAGTCCAGAAAACTGAAATTAGAAAAATTATTCAATAGCCATGATAAATCCAGATATATTACAGTTTGAGACTGGGCATGGAGATGGGTGTTGACGCTGTGAAAATGGTATTGGCAAAGGATAACAAAACAAAAAACAGTTTTTTATGGCTGAAGGTGGATAAGGCAAACACTGCACGTCTATAGAATCCCCACCTAATAGTCGTGCTTGCCGCCATGAGGTCATCCAGCTTCACTCGGTCTTCATCCTCTTCCTGAGACAAGCCTCCTGCCTCCTCCACTTCACTCGCCTCACTCTCGGCCTCCTTGGCACTTTCCGAATCCTCCTCAACTTTCTTCACTCGTTTGACAACTGCATGACGAGGTTCTGTTTGAATATTCATTGAGCACATGAGACAACATTTTCTTTCTTTCTTAATTAGATGTAAGGTTATAAGAAAAGAATAATAAATGCTTAATACATTTGGAGATTTGTTTAAAGATAGACTTTGACACGCTTCAGGTCATTGAGTCTTTAAAAAGAAGATCAACTGATTCTCTCCGCCCGGCTGCTATTAGAAAATGAGTTGTACATTTAGTATGGATTTAATTATAAAACTAGAGAAATAACACAGTAACCTCTTCAAAATCTTAATAGATTCAAACTGACTAAACAAACTTATAAGCCATCTTATTTTGGCAATCTATATCGACTAGTAAAATGGTAAATAATTAATATTTGTATCAAAAAGTTATTAACAATTCAAATCGATCACTTTTAAAGGAACACCCTTATAACATTTCTTGATAGATTATCAGCAAATTCTTACCTTCTTTTTTCTTAGAGCGGGTTCTCCCTGATTTCTGAAACCGTGTTAGCATTTTTGATTGGGTAAAGTTTGGTGCATCTCCTGAATTGGCAGCCACACCGGCTGGGAGGGGTAGGGTTTTCATTGGGCTCTTCTGACAAAGAAGCGTTGCTTTCTTTTTTAAACTAAGAGCTGTTGTTTTAGTTGGTGATGGATTCTTAGTTTCAAACACAAAAGATTTAGGTAAAATGTGCCGCACTTGACGATTCAACTCTTTTCGCTTCGGACTGATACGAGGAAGAGGGATATATGTGGCCGATTTGGGAGACGGTGAAGTTTTGGGAGCAATCAATTGATATTTGGGTGGGGTGCGTTGGATCCTAGGTGAAGGGACAAGAGTCACTTTGATCGGAGAGGACTCTGGGGATTTGAATAATTCTAACGAGAGCTCAGAACAGTCCATAATATGACCACTGGGTACTGAAGAAGGTTTAGGTTTTTGGGGAGAATCCGGAATATCCATTGGTTCAGTCGTGTCTGTTGCTTCTGTTGTCTTCTCCGGCTCTTCTGTCTTGAATTGGGAAATAATGGTATCAATCCACGGAGCCAAATTGTTTGGACTTGGCTCGCAGATTCCCTCCGTTGTAGTTTGAGCAGACTGCAGGGATTGAGTGTTCAGCTCAACACTGCAAGTCAACGGCTGTTTCAAAGCATCCTCCTCTTTACCTTCACTTTTTGACACTTCTTTCACATTCTCTACACTATGAGACTGGCTTTGAACATTTCTAAAACTAGGTTTCCGTATAACTGTAAACTGTATTGTATTGCATTTAGAAGCGGGTTCTGGTTCGGCCTTCTCACTCGTCGTTGACTCACCAACACTGCCGGCTGGGTTGTTATCCTCTTTACTCTGCCTCTCATCTGTACCTTCCTGGGTGTGACCATCTACATCTGGAGTTATAGACATTGGTAAATCCTTCCTCGGTATATCCTTCGCAGTGTTAGAAAGAGAAACAATCTCAGTCTGCTGTATGTGCGAAGACTGATCAACACAATGACCAGCCGTTTCTGCTACAGCTGCAACTGGTGGCAAACGAGCCTCGTTATCCGAAGGAAGATGACTACTATCAATAAGACTACTATCAGACTCAACAGCAGCCTCTTTCTCTTCTGAATTCTCATCAAGATTTACAGCCGGCTGAGATTCAAGACTTTTTGGAGTCATCATTTCACTCTCGTCAAAAGCAGATGAGAGGTTTTTGACGGAGGACGGTTTCACTTTCCCCAAAGGAAGAGGGGTGGAGGAAGAGCTTGGAAAAGGCAAGGATTGAGGAGAATCCTCTATGCCACAAGACATCATAGTTTTGGCCAGAAGGTCTGGTGACTTGAAGGAAGCGTCCTGTTTTTCCATGGCCAGAGGAGAAGGTAAAGATGTCGGATCAAAGATTGTTGGGTCTTTTACCCTGCCTTTCTTTGTCTTTTTAGATATCACAGATAGTTTGTTTTTGGGCCGATTCCGTCTAATCGAAGAAGAATTCAAATCCTTAGTAGAGGGTTTTGGTTTTATTTGCATATATCTACCACTTGTAACTGAGTTCTGGTTAGAATATATCACTGTTATTGGGGCTGAATTTCCATGAAAAATATTTTCATTACTGTCAAAGGAAAGAAAGAAAAAACAGATTTTAAGATCATTATCACTTTTCTTTGACTGTAAAAGCATAAACAAAACAATAAGAAAAATAATCAATACAAATTCTGATTAGCCATACAGATTTTACCAGATGCAGTTGTGCAATATAACCAGTTGCACAAATATATCATGAATTATTCTCCATTACACAGATTTTCAATTGAAAAATTCTATTTCATCTCTGTATCATCTCAGATATAATATTTAAACATTTTTCCAGTATATTGTGACTCATTCTCAAGTATTTTTTAAAGTTTCTTAAATTTTCTCCCCAATTTTCACAAGTGTTTCACAAATGGCAAACACATCTTGTACATTCTCCATGGACTACTGGAAGAACTAAGTGTCAAAATGCCAAAGATTAAAAACCTAACAAGATAGTCTTTTCCAAAGCCTTTCAAACATGCGGCTAGTTCAGTAATCTGCTCGTCTTCAATTCTTGATCACAATCAATTACTACTTCCAGTCCAGCTCATTAGAACCAGAGTAGATACAACAAAGTCCTTTGCTCGTCAGTTTCCCACACATCATATGAATGTCGTGGGAGTAACAGGGTCACCACGGGAAGGTGAGCGTTGGACTGTGTGGGAGAGGCTGTATGGTGGCGCTTCACCACACCCTGACCCCGCGCTTCAATCCAAGTCATCGTACTAATCTTTAACGATTTAAAAAGCCCTGACTGGTTACTACTGAAAACACTATCTTCCTCAAAATAAATGTGTACAATATCTGGAAATATGATTAAAAAACTAAATGAAATGGTTTTGGACGCAAAAAAATTAATCAAAAGCAAAATAAAACATCTTTTAAAAAAAGAAGAGATAAAAGAGAGAGCGAGAGACCATACTGATCTTGATACTTCTCTCAAGTCACAACAGACCTGACTGATACTTGAGCTTCAGCGAGTTCCTGTAAAATAAAAGTAAATATTAAAGACAGAATGAACAATATAGAAGTGACATGTAGAAATAAGAATGATGTCCAAAATTCAAGTATTAAGCTTGTTTGGAAAATGAACAAAATCTAAAAGTCAAACAGTCCATCACAGATATCTTTTTTGAACAAGATGAGACCAACACAAAGTGTTCGACATGGATGAATCAAACACTCTAAATAGAAAGTATAAAACTGGACTGAGCAATGTGTTTTCGACTGACATGAATTTGAGTTGAGTGTGTTCGAGATAAATGCGATGGACTTTATATCGTTACTAGCACTTATATCCTAAGGTTTCCACTTACCCGACACCAAATGGGGAGTACATCTAAAGCCTTTTCCTTTGGTGGTCTGAAATCGACAGCGTGTAATGGAGGGGGATCCAGCTGCACTGGCTGGTTCAGTCTTCGGAATTTCTGGTGATCACAACATCAACAGGAGTTGAAATGTATTTTTATCTTCACTTTCTAGTCAACATAACAATTATTTCTCTAATTAATACATCTCATAATATTTTTCAAAGATAATCAACTTTAAGAATTTCTTTACTATGACCAAAAGAAATGTGTGAATGAAAGATACTCTGGAATCTGCAGTTTGAAAATAAAGACGGTTTAAAGAGACTTTAAAGAACTCGAGAGTTGGACCTTGGAACTCACAGGACTTGAACCTATGACCTCACGTAACACGGTACTGATGCCACAATTACTATTACAAATATGCCTTTAAATTTGAATACCTTAATCCCCATGTTCACATTTTTATTTCTACAACATTCAACATTCTTCAACATTTTAATAATTAAGTTATGGAAATAAGATATGAAGTTATGCCTACTCATCTGAAAGTAAATAGTACTATTTAAAAATTACTTGAAGCTCACAGCAAATGTGAGAAACCTAGTATTTCTATAAATGATGAAATTTGGAAACTATAAAAGCTACTCTTCTCAGAAAGAGAAAACAAAATGAAGTAATGTAAAAACAAACACTATCCATTCCTTGAACTTTGTATCTTTTACATTTTCTCAATACAAGACCAAGTACAAATCCAAGGGAATTTAATATAATTCAAAGAAAAAAAGACTAAACATTAAGTAAGTAAGTATTTTTTATAGTCTCAAAACACTAAATAATTACCTTCACATGGTTGATTCCCGCTTTAGAGGATGACAAAAACATAATGCGATGATAGATTTCATTCGCACTTTTACCCGTGATCAAATACTGATGGATTAATTCTGAGGGGAATGTTCCACAACAGTCTGAAAACTGCTCAAGTCCTAAAGCAATCAGACTGCAGATGAAACCAAATGTTTAAAACATTTACGAACTTGACATTCAAACCATATATAAATACAATGAAGCACATGGAAAAACACATGAATGGTTGGAAACGTTAGAATTCTAGATAATAATATCAAAAGACAAAATCTTCTAACGTTTTTTTTTCAAATTTTCAAGAAATCTTGATTAGGAACCAAGTTACACACATTGACATGCACCTAACATACTATTGATACAGATAATGAAAGATTATCTAAATAATTTTTGTTGTGGTTAGAGAAAGAAGAAGAGAAAAAGCTTTTGCAACATGTGTTGGGTTTATGACCGTGGAAAAGCGCTATATAAATGCTATCCATTATAAGAAAATCAAGAACTGTTGTTATGAAATTGATACCAGAACGATGATATCTTATAAAAGCCAAGGGGTCGCCTTTAAAGCAACAAAAAAATCATAACCAAAACCTACTTGTCTTCACTTGGAAGAAACTTTTGTTTTCTCTTGGATGGCTTGCCAAAGACTGGCAACAAATGCGTGTACAAGAAGACAGGGCTGTTACACAAGGTCATCTTCAACTCTGATGGACCAATTCAGATAAAAATAGATTTCACTAGCATTTTCCCACCAATCAACAAAGATATTGGTAAATAATATGATAAAGTGGATAGTCATTTTCTGTTATGATAAAAAAAAACCCTGTAAAATCCATCAGACAAAGACACTACATTTACCAATTTGGAACAGAATGAAACATAAATTATTTGGTAAAAATGGTGCTCAATTGTTTGGCAAAATAAAACTAGTTGCTATTTTCTCAATAAAAACAAAAGAGAAATAAAAATAAATAACCAACCAAAACAATGTATCTTAACCCTTAAACCGCGGGTCGACTCAGTGAGAGACGGTCGGCCATTGATTTCTATGCGGGACGTCTCTCACTGAGTCGTTTTCGGTACCTCTTTTATTTCGTTTCCGTACAACGTTATTCTTTTATATTTCACTTTTGTTTCTACATTTCCTTTTCCGGGAGAGTTAATAGGTCAGTTTTTTTTTAAGTTGGCGTCAGTTCAGTGGTGTTTTGCCTTTGTTATGATGCGTTTTCTTCGAGTTGATAGTATTTTCCTTAAACGCATGACTATTTCCGTTTGTTCTCATTCACTACCGTTTTTCTCTTTTATCCTAGTTTATACTATATTATGTATTCTCCAGTTTTTTACCTTCATTTTGATACCAAATACATTTGTATTGGTGAGATATGAGTTGGTTTAGGGCCTCATGCATTGATAGACACCTACGGCTGGCAAAATTAATTGACAATTTTTCTGCAAAAAAACTACTCAGTTTATGGGTTAACTAAAATGATAGCCTATGCCAAACACAAAGAGACATTTGGGGACAATGATGAGGATTCTGTGAAAAAGCTTTTTTGTTTCTCTCCAATTAAATCACTATAAAAATACTAATGATAACAACACCAAATTGTAAGCGATAGAAATGATAAAAGCACTTTCCAACCCCAAGGAGCAGTGAATAAGTAATGATGATGATGACAAAATGATAAATACCAAGCTGTCTCATTGCAGTAATTTGCTTTTTATCCTTATTTGGGAGATCCTTTCCACTGTCAATCACAGAAGGTTTGGATACAATTTGCAAAGCTTCTTCCAGATTACAGACATTGAGGATGGACCCACACCCAGAGACCTGTTTTCGGCTATGCAAATCAACCTGTATGTGAATAAAATCATTCAAAGTACATTTATCCATTAATGTATACATCAGTCTGAATTTCAAAATCAATATCTATAATACTAAAAATCCCTGTTTGTCGTCATCCATCCACATTGAAGTGTCAAAGGCTTTTTTCCCAGCCACGATAGCCGAGGGGAAAATTAAGAATAAATTAAAGTAAATTTCTTCTGTTTCGTTTTGAAAGAAATTAGTCCA
>JAUEKX010213058.1:0-10508 GCA_031834005.1 Dendronotus venustus
ATTCTTGGGAGAAGATTTTTACATGTAATGTAATTTATTGAAAACAGCAATTTGTACCTATAATTATGTTTTTCAAAAACTGCATTTCTCTTTCCCGTGCTTCTTGATTATCATAAATTTTTGTGCACATTATATTCACTGCATGCATAAGTGCATGTGTTCCACGCAATTTACCGATCGGCGGTAGAATTGCATTTGAAGTTTCAAGTTTCAAGTTTGTTTATTTAGTCCTATTGGCCAATGAAAGGAAGCATGGTCCAGGGAATCGATCACAATTTCAGATTTTATTGATCTGTTTCTCGGGATACAATAGTAAAATAGTTGAACTGTTTAAAACTGCAACAGATTCTACAGTTTTAGAGTTGGATCTGATACTTATACTACGTATAAAACTGAGCCGATCGTTAAAACGCGCAGTGCAATCTTTAAGATCGGTAAATTGTTCGGAACACGTGTACCCCCTGCCCTGTTTCAATGTAAGATTGTTTTACTTTGCACGATGTTATCACACTATTTCATGCTAATACGATTTTATTGTTCCATGAACCCATTGCAAATATTTAGAAATAAATACATTTGATACATTTTTCTTTCCTCCTGTGGATAAGACTTTGTAACTTTTTTTCTCCTGTTTATTATTTGAAAAGTTTGAAGAGAGAAAATCGTCACATTTTAATTTTAGTTGATAGGGCTCAAAAAGCCTGCGTTGTAGGTCCTCTCGTTTTCATATAAATGAGAGGCAACACTAAGGCAACATAAATTTGTGTGGTTAGCTGCTGAGTAATACCTCCTGTGTATTGCTCATAGCGCCATGAAAGGAGTGTCACAGAAGGCTGACCGATCACCTGCTTGCCATAGTTCTTGATGCATAGTATTTCCCAGCTCTGTGCTTTGTCAAAGATAGTTATTGGGGTATCTACCTCATTCACCACTGAAGACTGGGCATGGAGTATGGAGCTGGATAATGACACTGTGAAAGCTGTACAATAAGGCGCAAAGAATAACATGACAAAGTGCTCAATAGTATTAGTATAGTTTGGGGTGAGAAAAGAAGTGCAGACTTGGAGAATCAAAGTAGACACACTGTGATCCCTTCATTGTGTATGTGTTTATTTCACAAGTCCTACCAATAACATCGAAAAGAGGGAGATACGGACTATAGAATGAAAATATAGGAAACAAAGAAGAATGAGAGAAAAACTAAATTAAAAGAAAAAGTAAAAAATATATTATGAGTTGATAATACTTTATCTGCAGATGACGGGAACCACATCACAATACAAATACAATGCAAGGAAAGAGGTCTCTTGTTCTGGAAAAATCTTTTATTTGGTTAAAGCAAAGTGTGTGTAAAAAAACAATTAAAACTTAAACTTAAACATATTATTTCCTTAACTTGGTCTAAGTCTAAATCTAAACTCTCTATTTACAGTAGGACTAGCATCATCTACTGTGGAAATAAAAGGTTCTGAGCTTACGTTAAGATTAAAATAAAACATAATTTTATTGCATCAAAAAAAGAAAAAAAGAAAAACAATGAAAACTGTGATTTTGGTGGTTGATTGTCTACAGTTCAAATTGTGATGAAATATATAGAAGAAACTGTTAAAATGAAATTATGCATTACGAAATATATCAGATTTCACAAATCTAAGAATTTGTATTACAACATTTATCAGATTTCACAAATTTAGGAATGAGTTTAAGAAGAATCAGATGTTTGGTCAAACAATAATTTCTCGTCAATCAAGTCTAAAATCACAATCAGACTTACAATTTGTTCCTTTGTCTTTTAAAGACACTTTCTTCTCTATTCAAACAGTACTAATGTAGTACATACTAGGACATAAAGAAGAAAAAAACTTGCTATGTATTGTCATTTTAGTAATTAATAACCCATCCATCACCAAGCAAAGCTTTACAAATTCATAGAATTATAATATATTGTACAAGTTTTTACCCAAATGTGAGAAGACCTTTTCGTTGTACCAATTACCGTTGTCATATTTAAAATGTACAAGATAATGGAAAATTTTGCTCCTCCTCAAAACATTAGAGGGTACTACATGTAAAAAAGGAGTAACTCGGAATACCAAAGGAGAAAAAATAAAGAATAAAGTAAAAGAAACTCTCCGTGTGAATTTGCTTCAATTTGGAGAGAAAATTTAAATGCAAAAGGCAACAATTAGCTGAGAAAAATGTAAAAATTGGCAAAGAAGAGAGTTTTTCAAAAAGTTATTGCTCCCGTGCAATACAAACCAAAATAAATTACCCACAGACGAAAACTATTTTTGATCGAGAATTTTAACACAAATAAATATTTCTATTTATTTTGTACTTTTCTTTCTGCACAGTGGGTTGATCGCCTGCTTGCCGTAGCTCCTGATCTAAAGTATTTCCCGGCTCTGTGTTTTGTCAAAGGTGGTTATTGGGGCATCGACTTCAATCACAATTTAAGACTTAACATTGAGCTGGGTTCCGACACTGCAAAAGCGGTCTAAGATATTGGATAACAAACAAACAACTTTTATTTCTGACATTTGAATCATAGTCCAGTTATGATTTATGACAGTATTGTTTTATTTATTAATTCATGTGTTAATTACTATTTATACAATTATCATTGATTGTACCTCATATTTTTGTTGAATAAAACAGGCTTGTTGTCTCTCCTGTAAAATCTACGCACACAGAGTTATAGTACGTTTAGAGAGCGACACCAACGATATAACTATTTCAAAGCTATAAGAAGAAGAAGAGAATGGTGTTGTACATTTTGCATGGTGTTAATTTGCGTGGAGTTACTACTACTATTCTACTATTATGAATAGACAAAGCTTGAGAACTAACCTAAAGGGTTAGATGATACAAGCTACCGAGCACCTTTGGCTGGAAGCTAAGCTGAGCGCTACGGTATATATAAGTTATTTATCATTACTTATTATTATCATTATAAGTCAGTTGAGCTTAACATACATCATGTGTCATGAAGATAACAAATGATATTATAACTGGAATTTGGTAATGAAAGCTTGGTTTTATCACAACTTTTAAAACAAAATGAAATGGTTGAAAAGAAATCAATTCAAACATTTAGTTAAACGAACATGAACAACCCTAAGAAAAGAAAAGTAATCTTTGTAATAAAACAAAAATGTTTTAAAAATGGAATTACTAGTGACCCTGTAGACATCACAATACACTTTTAAAACAAGCCATCTTCATAAATGATATCTTAAAATCCCTCAAACTAAACAACAAACAAATGATAATTATGCTACACTCTTTCTTTTCGTGTCGTTCTTCCTTGCAATTGGTGATATTATTCAAATCAAACCCTTTTTCTCTTCAACTCTTCCTCTCTTGGAATTATCCACAGCCACTTGTTAAGAAAATTCACACCTAACTGATTCTTCTCAATTTGGCCACACCTGTTAATCGTTAAAAATCTCAGCGCATCCAGACTTTCAATCAATCAATTGTTAAAGCTCTTTCACATTTTTTTAAATTTTCAATATTTCATTTTGTTCAGCATCTCGAACAATGTTCAAGCACAAAAAGGACATATATATTTGTATTAGCAGCAACAACAACATTAATTATCAACAATTATTTTATTTTAAGCACGCTTCTCATGTTGAGACATTTGGTTTTGCAAACAGAGCGCAATGAAAACTAAAACATTGACATGCGAATGTTTGCACACTTCTTAAGTTTCTTGATTAAATAGGTTGTTGTCGGCCCTCAATCCGCTAATACTAATAATACTAACGTAACACGCCCATCAATCTATGAGACAGCCTTCAGCCTGCAGTAAGTACTCCCTGTACCACAGTACTTGGTGTCTTCAATTTAAAAATCTTTTGCGCACTTCGGATACTTATTATATTCGACTTCAAGATAGTATTGAAGATATTACCTACTTCAAGATATTAGAATTAGAACAAAATTGATATGGTCGTCGCTTCATCTAATAATAAGGACTTGAGTGATGATTCTCAGCACTGACAATGACAAAACAAATCCAACACCGACTGGCGACATAATAATAATAATAATAAGAATATCATCATAATATCAACCACGCAAAGCTATCATCATTATACTACAGGGACTGGCGTGTAGCCTTTTGTCATGAAATTGCGTTCATCGTTTCAAGGATGATATTCATCACAGGGCCGTAGAACTTGCGCTCTGGGTCCATGAGATCCAGGCAGACTTCGTAGTGAGGGCAGTCGGTGATCAGCCTCAGTTTGACATTGGCGGAGATTTTGCCGAGGACTTCGGCAAATCTGGACGATGCCAAAGTCGGTACGATGTAGTCAGCAGTGCCGTGTACCAAAACCATTTGGGGAAGGCTGGGGAAAAAATAAACATGAAACAAATGATGATGCCTTGTTTGTATAAAGAACACATTTTAGTTATTACGGTACAGTAAAGTGTCAGGAAAAAGCAAGACGATATAATTCAAAAGTTGAAAGATATAAAAACAGGGGTACTAAAACTAGAACCGAGAACAACCTCCAGATACCTGAAAAAAATGGTTTGAACAAGTGACTGACAAGGTACAGTAAAGTAAGTAAGTCTATAAAGACAGTCTTGAGTCTTAAAAAATACCTGAAGTTTGACTATGTCTCTGTAGCATAAAGAGAACAAGAGAAAATATTCATTTTCGGCCATTCAGCATTTCCATTGAAAGAAAGGTTCATGAAATCACAATTAGATAGAATAAAATAAAATATGTCTTTATTGTCCAAACAAATTTGTAGTCATTTTTGGATTAAATTCCGAAAAAAGACCGGAATAACCCGCGTGTCAGCCGCAAAACGGCGTCACAAGATTAAAAATGATCAGGTGTATATGTAAGATTCTTATAAAAACGTTGTTTCCATACCTGAGACTTCCTTCGACCCTTTGGAGGACTTCCAGTGGAGAGAAACGGTCAAAATGGTCCTCTCCGTAAAAGGCCCGGGTCATACAGGACACGTCCTCAATGCCCCGCATCGACTCGTGCTGGAAGTGGTCGGCGATGCTGTACACACCGGCAAGGCCTGAAATCACACATTATGTACACATATTATGGGTACACAGATAATATATTATATCATGATGCCGAGTTAGAGTATCACATCAACATATATATATATATATATATCTTTGTGAGCATAATATGTGCTTTATCCAGTTTGGGGTCGACATCTTATACACCTAAAATTGAATTGCACCGATAGAACACAAGGTCGCTCTTAATGAAAGATATTATATGAGATACTATTCTATACCATTTTTTATCAATTGCGATATCAATTGCTATTCAATTCAAGATAAGCAGGGGAGATCTCTAAATTTTACATCCATCTCCGATATATAATAAACACCTTTCCCAAGACTCACAGGGATTTGAACCCCGGACCGATCACCCAATCTCGAGTTAACACACCACAGACCATTACTCCAACAATGATGCCACTTTACAACTTGGAATAACCCTATACAATCACAACAAGACAATCTTAACTACCAACAAAATGGCTGTGTGTGTGTGTTATCTCCTCAATGTATTCATGTGTAAGTGGCATCTAGACCTGTTCATAGTATTATGGAATCGCTTGATGTACATGTAATCAAATGAAAAATTGCCTTTCAAGAACAATAAAGATCTATTATTATTATCATTATGACATAAAAAAAATAAACCGATTGCCGTACCAATGAATGCTTTGATAGATTTACACAACTCGGACAAGGTGGTGTTTCTGTCGATGTCTTTCGGCTTGACAGTGACTATGGAGTCGTTATCACCGCTGTCGTAGTCAGCCTCATCCTCGTCATCCCCCACACTACCACCACTATCGGAATGGGAGCCTTCTAAGGGCGGTGTGTCTCTGTTCATACGAGCTGTAGGAGAAGAAAAATATTTAATCTGTGTAATTCAAAGCTGGTTTGTTCTCATTTTACTGAGCATTATATCAGTGCATTGATATAAAAAAAAAAATGACAATATCAATTGACAACAGAACAAACAAAAACTGAACTGAAAGTGAAACATGATAGAAAAATACATTACTGGGTGTCCCAAAACGATGTCTACCTGTAAATCAGTAATATAATCTTAATGAGTAAAGATATCTCAAACAAACAAAATTTCTAAACATATGTAGAATCCACAACTACTACTCTGTAAATTAGAGCTCATTCTTAAGATGTGAGAATGACTAGGCGATTGATGCTTTACGTGCCTTATCAAAAACCAGTACAGATTACTGCGTCATGAGAGATTTTACCATGATAATATTATTGTTTCCCCCAGTCATCACAACCGTTGTCTAATACTAATATAGGCCTATAGACACAACTGCCAAATGGCTTTACTAAGCCGGCCATTATTGGGCAGGGTAGATCTGCCGGCAGACCATCCGAAAAAATGGCAATCAGAAATCTGACACCCATAATCATACAAAGAACGAGAATAGGATATATTAGAAATTGCATGTGCAAAAAGGAAGTGACACTTGTTTCATGAAAAATGAGAAGAAGACAGAAGATTATATCATACTAGACTTAGGTCTCATCAGCTAGGCTACAGCTGTCTTGATACAACATGTAAGAAAAAGGCGTACGAATCAAAGTGAACGAGAGAAGAAAAATTAAAAATGAGGCATTACGTCCAGTTTCTGTTCTAGTCTTGTCCTTGTCTTCCGGTGCGTGGTCCCCACCTCCAGAGGCCTCGTCTAAATCGACTGGTCCACTCATTTCCATTTGTTCGGCGGCGATCTCTTCAAGCCCCTCCTCACTAATCTCTGCTTTCACATAACCTGTTTCAAAATGAAAATTCAATCGAATTTAATCAAACGATTAAAAAAAGTGTATCAGACCTGTAAATGGGCCATCACAAAATTGTCTGAAAATCCTACAATTCAAGAAAGGGATTATACTATTGACTTTCAATAAAAACAAACATTTATTTTCTAATGCTCAGAAAAGCATTCCCTAATATGGGATTGGCTGAAGATTTACAGGTCTGAAGTATGTATGACTGTAAAATTTACATGATATCAATATCAGCCTGAATTCAAACACCAATGTCTCTGGACTCGAGTGATCAATGAAGAAGATTTATAGGATATAAGTATTATTGAGGAAATATGAAAAGACTGAAGCTACAACTTTCTAAGTATCTTTACTTATAATCTTGTTTACAAAGAAAGCAATGTAAAATAAATTTATTGATTTAACTTTTATAGGTGGATACAATAAATACCATAGGTATACAAATAACACCCTTCAGACTAACCTTCTGACACACTTGTCTCAAGGCCTTGGTCAGAATTGCCATTGTCGGCCATGGACCCGTTTTCACTCACAACGGCAAATGACTCGGAGGAACCAGAGCTATCATCCAGCCCTTCCTTCCATCTATCCAACGAGCTCATTTTACCGTAATGGCTTTCAGCAAATGCGAGCTCATCGAGTGTGTCAGAAGTAGGATCAAACTTGAAGGAATTCTTCACACTTATTCGTTCGTCCCGTAACAACTCGAGGATGGTTAAGGCACCGAGCTGAGCTCCAGCGGAGTGGCCCATTAAGACAATCTTATTCTGAAACAAATACAACCAGAAATTAGGATCTCTTCGTATTCTGAAACAAACACAACCAAAAAATTAGGATTTCTTCGTATTCTGAAATAAATACAACAAAAAATAAGGATTTCTTCTACTTCTGAAACAAATACAAACCAATAATTAGGATTTCTTTGTTTTGGAACAAAAAGAAAAACTAAAAATATAGAAAACAGGCCACAAGAATGTTTTGGGTTTTGTTGTTGTGTATCTTTTTTTTATAGATTTGGTAGCATTATTTGAAAACAGTGTTTTAACATAGTCACATTAATGATTGGCAGCCAATGCCATCATACTGAGAACAAACGCTGTGCTCTCATGTCACAAATGAAATGGATGAGAAAAAGATAGGGGCAGATATACAGAGACAGGCAGAATGACAGATTCTAATCAAAGAGTATGTCAATGAGAACATGATTTTGTTGTGTTTTGTTATCCAATGCCTTACACCGCTTTTGCAGTGTCGGCACCCATCTCCATGCCAAGTCTTAAACGGTGAATGAGGCAGATGCCCCAATAAACCACCTTTGCCAAAACACAGAGCCAGGAAATACTATGGATCTGGAGTTGTGGCAAGCAGGTGATCAATCCACTGTGCTGAGAACACGATACATAGAATAAATAGATTGTCGAGTACTCACCGGATCCCCTCCGTACTGCTCAATGTTGTCCACCACCCAGCAAATACAGTCCACCACATCTTGCACCATGTCATCGACATAGCCCTGAAACAACCACAACACCAACAAGGAAGAACGTACAAATTCCATTATCAAAAATAAAAATTGACACGACAATTGAACTGATCAACCGAACACAAATTTCCACTTTCTAATTTTTCATGTGATTAATTTTTACAGAATTTCATGTCTCTCAAAACTTTAACTTCATACCTTTTGTTGAAAAAGTTTATATTCTTATCACATACAGAACAGAAAGTCAACCTAGTATTGATCAAATCCACAGCTAAAAGCTAATTTAGAATAGGCTCATTAAAAACTTTCTTTGAAAAATGAAAAAGAATATCTGCTCATTATTTTTGATTGAGATAAATAAAAATCAGATATATATTTCATGCAAAAGATGAAACGGGATTGTATGAGTAATGTGTTTTATAAGACTATTTTCGATCTGATGCAAGAGTCATTCATACTAAGGTAGCTTTCCGATCACTCTCCAACACATTCAGGACACTGAGTGAGTGTGTCATTGGTGTAGCTAGGCTACAGGTATTTCGATTAAACAAGAAATAAGAAACAGGCATACCAATCAAACCAAAAAGTTGAAATTACCGTTGGATATGTTGAGTAAGTAGGACAGACCACTACACTGTTTGTTCGAGACACGAGTTCATGAGCCAACATTCCATACATGTTTTTGTTTCCAGAGCTCCAGGAACCACCATAGATAAAGATGATAACTGGCACCTTTTCTGAAGACTTACTCGCCAAATGCACGTCCAGAGTACAGTCATTACGACCATAGGAAATGTTCTGAGGATTTTCAACAATATTATGCATTTGATAAACGGAGAAAATTTGTAAGAAAGTACGACCCCTTGATTATTCTTGTTTCTTAGTCACAATTCTCCATCTCGTTTCATTGTGATAACTGCTTCTTTAATGTTTCAATTTCAAATCTCATTTTATAGCTTAGATGTTAATACAAAGTGTTGGTGTCTGATGTAGATTGTATGGGAAAAGATTGTTCAAACTTTTTAAAGATATATTTTAAAAGCCCCAAAATATAACGAAAATATATTGCAAATTTGGAAGAGCTCATGAGCTCATTCATGTTTTAGAATAGAGTCAACAATAATAATACGTACATCCTTTTAAAACCAACGATCTTCTCACAGTAAGCTACTTTGATCCAATAAAACTAAAACCCATAGGGTTCTGGTTAACAACAAAAACAAGCAAACCCTTGAAAGGACAATTCAAATATAATATCTAACTCGAGTTAAAAAAGAAATTACCTTGATCAATATCTTGGGACTGACATTTCTGTAAAACTGTTTCCATTTCAAATACAGCAGTGCACATTTTGATTTGTCTCTTAGCATTTGACACAAAACATAATTAAGGCTTAACACTTTCCAAGGATTGAGTGCCCTTGAGTATTTGTCCTTGCGCTGGGGCCATCCACTCAGTATATTGCAAACAATGGCAACAGTATATGGGATGGATATTGCTACAGTAACTGCAGCTAAAGCTCCTCTAAATAATCGCAAAATCATCTTGAATCCTGAAAAATAAGATGTGCATAGTTGGTAATTACAAAAAAATGTGTACGAAAGGGGGTTAAGACGAGAAATGACAGAACCAGTCAATCTCACATATTATTGGTCACTATGGTGGAAATGGGATAAGGCTACTTCCTAATCTTAAGTGCAAATCCTAGTTGAGTTCTTGCGAGGTTCTTATGAACAGTTTCCTGACTTCTTTGAAGAACAAATTAGCAGGCATTGTAGACAATACAGACAGAGAAAGGAATTACAAAGCACTTGAAAGTGAAAGGTAAGTCATCCCGAGATAGAAATTTCGGAATTAAATCCCAAAGGAGATTTAAATGATGTAATGTAGGCCTAGGCCTAAAAGATTTTAAGTTTATTGCCCATTCATGAGAATGTCAATGCAAAGCTTATAAGGTGGAATGTATTGAAATTA
This sequence comes from Dendronotus venustus, assembly GCA_031834005.1. Lineage (NCBI taxonomy): Eukaryota > Metazoa > Mollusca > Gastropoda > Nudibranchia > Dendronotidae > Dendronotus > Dendronotus venustus. The sequence goes on from JAUEKX010213058.1 coordinate 10,289, forward strand.
TAAAAAGGTGCAACATAATATCAGCACACTCAGGAAACGATGAGTGGCCAGTGCGAATCATGTGAATTCGTTAATTAAAATACACCAAAATAAGAACAAGTCCTGTTGTAAGCTTTCACTTTCCTGTCCTGTTCAACAAACAATGTGGTTATTCGGACGATAGTCTGAATAACTGAACCCAGTTATTCGGACTATATTATTGTCTGAATAACTGAACCCA
>JAUEKX010213279.1:0-10506 GCA_031834005.1 Dendronotus venustus
GAATCGAATGCCTTTTTCAGTCCACTTGAATGTAAACAAGTCCGAACTTCGAGGAAATTGGAAAGATTTACAAGGCCAAAATCGATGAAAACCAGGGTTAAAAATGATGAAGATTGATCAAAATTGTGAAGATGAGCGATGAATAAAAAAATAAAAAGAATAGTAAAAAAAAAAAAAGAATATAAAAAGAAAAAAAAAGTCCCGCTAGAGGATTCGAACCACTGTCTCCGGTTTGGGTGAGAAAAGAAATCTAACGCGCTAGCCATTAGGCTAAAGAGATACACGCTATGAGGGCACCGATACTGCGTTATAACGCGTCGTTCACTAGATTACTATTAATCTGCGACTCCCAATAACGCCAAATGGTTATTGGGAGTCGACTCCCAATAATCACTTCGATATAGTAATCAATGGGTCCTAGGTCTGTCGTTGAGTCCCAAGGAAAGACTCTTTACACAATTTTCCTCACTCGCTCAGGTGTAGAAATCATGAAATGTGTACTGAATTGAAAAAGTAATCTACATCACATTTGCTTGATGTACCTATGTTTACCAATGTAGATTGAACTAGAAGAAATATTAAAAAACAATTCCAAACGTTTGTTGTAATAATATGTTTCCCTTTATTTATCATATTTCGCTAAAATTGAAATATTATTAAACTATCGGCTGCTTCTCCTTAATTTTAATGATCATTTTTTACAAATGAGATGATCTTATTAGTCTTTGAAAACCTTGTTAACATTTTAATAACATTTATTGGAGGTTGTTGTTGTTTTGTCTTTTTCGAGACTGGGTTACAATCATTTTCAAATGCTTTCAGAAATATCAGATCAAATTAAAGAAGATCAATAGCTCTACACATGAAATACATTTGAGTTTTAAAGAATACCATAGGGATAGGAAAGGGAAAGAGTTAATGGTCTTGTTACTTTGAATTTTGTTTAAAACAAATAATCGTAGAAATGCAAAAATACAACTAAGGAATGTATATAACACATAAAAACAAGGTATGGTTTGTTTTGATGTATCATTTTAATTGCCCATTTATAATTTGTTATGAAGAGGTTTTATCTTATGTTGTGTTACAAATTTTTAAAGAATCAAATAATTTAAATCATTCTTTTTTAATTAATTCTCCATCTTTAGGTTTGGAGAGTATAGCTGCCGTGTTTGCCAAGGGTGATGGTGAGCAGACGCCACCAGAGCAGCCCAAGCAGTGCGAGTCCCGTAAGTGGTTTGTTTCTAAATGAGTTTGCTTAGTTAGATGACGACATTCTGGCCTCTTGTTTAAATATATATATTGAATATACGTGGTTCGATTCCCGGCCACCGCTGATTTTTTATGAGACAATTTTTATACTTTATTTATTTATTCATTTATTGAATATATATATTGAATTTGGTTGAGAATGATTGTTCATGCCAGCATTTATAGTGAAGCGTGTCATCATTTACGGGCTCTGAATGCGAGTAATGATTTGTGTTACTTGGTAACTGCTGACTAGATTGCCCACAGTATTTCAAGCTTACTTTGCATTGTTTGCAGTAGGGTGAGTTTTGTGTAGTCTGGTACTGTTACTCAAGTTGCGATTGAAATGTATTCGTTGTTATCATGATGGTGATAGAAATTCCAATTGGTCTTTTTTCCTTTCATTTCTAGGTACAAAAGATTTCCAATTGAGCAACAGATGCTTCTATTGTGAGAAAAAACTGCCAAATATTTATGTAAGTTTTCCTATTTTTACAAATCTTTAGAAAATGAAAACTATGGATTGTTTTTGATATTTTAAGACAGAAATTTGGGTTGGGTTTATTTATAACCTTCATAATCACCACAACCATCACCATCATAATCATCACAACCATCACCATCATTTTGTTCCCTGTTATCATGGATTTCACTGTCATTTCCATAATTTGATTTCCTGTGTGCATATCTCTCCACAGAAACGAATAAATCGAATAGTCAATGATGCTCAAAGAGGAAAAGAAAACAAAGGAAAAATCTGTAAGTTATTTATGTCTCAAGATGTAGGTGTATTGAGCGTTTTTTCTTGCTCTTGGCTTAACACTGAAAGCACGCAAGTCTGACACAATAGACCGATAAGGGGGAAATAGTCTGGCTCATATGAACCAGTTTGTAATTTTAGGTTCTCCCCCCTCTCTCCATCGTAAGATAAAACTAGATTGTAGATACGTTTACATACCAATCATTATTCTTTGGTTTAATTCAGACGTCAATGAAGAGAAAGAAATACTGTCCCTCATTGTTGCGTTATATTTCATCTGCTATTATTATTCTTCACTGAAACTTTATTTCATCAGTTTGTCAAAAACTATTTATTTATTTTTGTTCCCAAAGGCTTGCGGTCTCTACAAGACTTGATACCCTTCTGCCTGGAATTCTACACGCATGGGTTTGGACGAGAGCTCTTCAGCGAATGCGTAAAGAACTATTTCACCTCATCCCCAGCTGATAATGGCAGCGATTCCAAGACTAGTTCGGTACCATCAGGAAGTCATGAGCTGTCTCACCCCCTCTCCATTCCATCCACAAGCTATGAGAACACGAGGTACGATTACGGATGGAATACATTGTACAAGATCATAAATACCTCTATTCAGCTTGTGAATTTTAACTTTCATTGAATTGTACGTTAGTTCTTAATAATTTCGTAGTTCATCAAGAAAATGCAGCTGATTTAGTGTATTGGTAGAGAGCATTATCTTGACGTTGTTCAAAAAGTTCATTTTCTTTTTTCTTGTCAGATCTTCAAAACATTTGCCCAGTCACTCGAAGGCATCAGGCCAGCATGTGAATGTGATGGAGGAAAAGAGGATTGATCGAAATCGAGATGCTGCCGTATCCTTGATGCACTGTTTACCCGAGTCTGTGTTAGACACGATGGCTGTCAAACAAGAGCCAGACAGTTTTGGAGAAAGAGAATTTGTCCCTTCGGAGGAGGCAGATTTGTATCACGCATTTTTTAATCACCTGACGGGATTGAGTCACAGAGACACTAACCCTTTCCTGGATTACAAGGATCTTTCTTTTCCTTTCGCTCTTCAAAATCTCTTCTTGAACTCGACACTGCCACATTCCACGTACTCGTCCCCCGACTCGAGCAGCTTGTTGAAGGAGCTCCACCTGGCTCAGATTCGCCGCATGCACAATTTGGACGGTATCAATCGCAAACAGCCGAGACCCGCCCATGGCAACCAGCTCAAGATGCCCATCCTCATCAACGTGGTGAGGAAGATGGTCCACAAAAGATTCATGGAGATCAAAATGCTTCACAGAAATGGTCGGCCAGAAATGATAGAAGAATCGGATGAAGAGGAGGAAAATTTCGCCGCTCCGTTTGCCTCCATGTCACCATTTTCAGCTGCTCTGTCCGCCTATCCCCGCAGTAAACACAACTTCTTAAACGGAGGGAACTTTTCAAACAGTACGGCCGAGGACATTCTGCCAATGCAGCGATTTGGGAAAGTGAATGAATGCAGCAGAATTGGTGATACTTTGAAAGACATAATCGTCAAAGGCATCACAGAGAAAGTCAGACCTAGGGATTGCAGCTCAGATGAAAACTCGTGTCCGAGTTCTCCGAATATCAGCGGCAAGAGGCAACTGGGTAAATCCGGCCTTTCTTCGTATTACAACTCCGTTCCCAGTTTATTCTCAAAGTCGTTAAAAAGTGAAGGTGGCACGAGTCGAATGGATGGCGACTACGGCTCACCCCCAAAACGGTTTAAAAAAGATGGCATGAAATCTAAAAGTGTTTCAAAGAAATCGATCCCTACGGTCGGGTCGCCTCCCAATGTGAAGAAAACGCGTCCAAAGCGCGGCCAGTACCGTAAATACAACTCCCAACTCCTGATGGACGCTGTCCGGGCCGTGCAAAGTGGCGAGATGAGTGTCCATCGAGCGGGCAGCTTCTTCGGAGTTCCTCATTCCACGCTGGAATATAAAGTCAAGGAGCGCCATCTACTCCGGCAGAGGAAGGGGAAAGAATCCACCGCGGGCTCTTTTTCCAAAACGGATCACCCGTTGTTGAAGCTTACGATCGATCTGAGCAGAGAATCGAGTCCAACCCCGTCTGACGGTACCGTCGCCTCGTCCAGGAAGCCAGACACGCCGTGTTCCCCGACCTCCTCCGTCGGGGGCTTTGACGGGAAGAAAACGAGTCTGGTACTGTCTGACCAGGCGGCCCCGGATGGTTTACCGTCAGCCTCCGCCTTGTCCTCCTCATCACCGTGTGCCTCGTCTAGTCAAGACAACAACGAGGGGAAACAGCCCGCCATTTCCTCCTCGTCGCCGGTCACCTGGCTCCAGCCTTACCTGTCTGGGTCGTCATCGTCTGCCAGCACCAGGCCAGAACCGTTCCACCACCACCACCCCCCACCCCCCTTGCCCAACGTACCCCTGGATAACTCCGCCTCGGAACTACTCCGCAAGCTGCAGCACAAGGTTCAGACCAGCAAATCGTTTCTCACTGAAAACGTCCCTGCCCTGCCTTTCGTCTCCAAAGAGCCAGTCTTTACCCTGGATGGCGGTGCGGCTGGCGCTTTGGCTGGTAGGTTTCCCGTCTTTAATCAGTCGTCTTAGGGGGAAACCCCCCAGCGTGGTGTATTATTTTATACATATATGGATTTATAATATATTATCATATTGTGCCAAAAGCTCTCTTTGTTAATGAAGTCACTTTTATTCATATTATATCATTATATACATAATGTATTTTTTGCACTTGAGAAATTTCCTGGAAATAATCTCATTATCTGATTGAGTATAAAAAGATAACATGAAATAATTAGATGGCATGTTGCCTTAAATGATCCGTGGATGACAAAGAATCACAGATAACATTTAGTTGTTATTCCTTTGCCAAACAAAATTGTTCTTACCAAAAGCAAAGCTTTGTGATTTCAGCCATTTTGTTAAGGTGTTAGTGTTAAAACTATTTCATGGGTTGATCACATGTTTTGAACTAATGATTTTTTATATCGGAGATTACACAACACACTTCTTGCCTTGAAAATCAACATATCAAAGATGTACCTGTCAATCTATAAATATTGGTGACATAAGTAATACAATATTCAATTGGTATTCTATATTATATATATCATATTATACGATAATTTAAAAAAAATTAATGAAGAGATTGGATGGTATTTACTGTTGTATCGAAAAGTCTTTTGAATGTGTCGTGTATTGTCAAAAAGGTTTGACAAAAATCCATCCGATGGTCAGTGAGGGATTGTGCGAGTGAAGACATTGAGTGATATTGGTATTGGTATCAATAGGATGTTTGTGGAATGGATTTTTAACTTCGCCAGCTTCTTTACACATGGTTGATATTTCTTTTCATTTCATTTTTGTTATATATATTAATATAAGATTTTATCTTATTGACTAAAAATGGTTGGTGCTTTTGGTGAATCTCTTTAAAAACTTTTCATATCTTTAACTTTTTTGGATTTTGAATTGAAGTGAAGTGGATTATTCCATATTTCAGTGACAAAGTCATTCAAAGCTTTGACTATTTTGTTTGCCTTTTGCTTGCCATTGCAGCAAAATGCCTACTTTTATGCTCTATGTATAATGTGTGATGTTCTTTTAAAAACAATTCATGTGTGCAATAGTTTACAAATTTTAAGAAGTCTTTTTGGGGGTATTTGGTACCCTTACGTGCAATGCCGTTGATACAATGAATGAATTTGCTAGTCATATTTATTGTTGGTGTGTGAGACATTCGTTATTTTCTCTTTTATTTCTTATTCTATATTGTCATTGCCTTGATCTGAGTATATCTTTCTTTCATCCTTTGTATGATGTGTGAGTATGCATTTATTGTACTTTAAGAATAGATGTCATGTCTTGGCAAACACTATCAAAACAAAATTAATTTGTTGATTTAAAATGTGTGACTTTCTCACTTATACTGAATTAAGAAACTGTTAATAATTTTGTATGTATCTCTTCTTATTCTTATTGTTTTTGATGGAAGTTGTAGTAGGAATTGCTAACTCTGGTTTACGTGACATTTTTGTATCCAGTAACTACTTCACATTTTAAAGGATGGATGAGATAGTTGCATTCTAGGTGTTATTGTCCCTCTATGGTTTGTATCCTTCAACCATCTGTTGTCAGATATTGGTCCTCAGGCAGCGTGAGTGTCTGGTGGGTTTCCCCCAGCGTCTGTCTTTATCTCATCTTTCCACTTGATCGATACTTTAGTCTTATTTAATCATTTATTACCAGCACTACTGTACTGTATGGCTCAAATGCTGGCAATGAACTTTCTTTTGACAAAGTCAAACACAAAATAGGGCAGCGAGAGAATGAGATATCTTCATTTTTTTCATCTTTTAAAAAAAGTTTCAGATGTTTGTTTTTTCTCACCCAATTGTGAAAAGATCTGAAGCCTCGCCTTTTCTACGTTTATTGACTGAACTGAATCTTTTTTTTTTTCAGTTATGATAAGTGCAATTTGATTTTATTTCTCTTATTTTACTTGATCTGTTTAAGAATTGTTATCGTGATTATAACGATCTACCATGTACATTTTACTGTAATACATTATGTATTATACTTATACATCTTTGTTGATGATTTGTGCAATGTTATTTTACTGAAATGTGCTTTCTACTGTTGTTGTTAAATCGCTTTTGACACAACTTTTTTGTATACTAACATTCCATCTAGCCAAATGCCTGTGTTTTGTTGTCTGCGCAGATTTTATGATTACACACAGCATGCTCTGAATATTATATTCTGTATTCCGAAGGCAGAACGACAAAAGTGAACATTTTCAAGCTTTGCCATTTCTTTTGACGTATTAGATTACTTGTTTGGATGCATTTTGTGTCCCAAGGAAGAGCGACCTATCTTTCCATTTACTGTTAGGAAGGCAGAACTGCCAAGTTTTTATTAGATTTTAATGGCACCAAAGTCGAGTTGGTGATTTTTTACATTTTATCAAAATAAGGAATTGATTACTTCCATTTGGGAAGGCAGTGGGCGATAGCAATAATGCCGGTACTGATAGTTTGACTTACACCAGTTGGTACAGGGGGGAGGGGTCTATTATTCGTCATCCTTTTTCAGCTTTTTGTCTTACCTACTCGTGTCTGCCGTGTCATTCAGTTTGCAAGCTGGCCAAGCAAATAGAATGTTGTTAGTTGTTTGTTGTACTATGCCTGCCTGGCTGTACTATGGCCCGAGTGTGTTGGTGATGAAGGGGTGGCTGTTGTTGTCGCTGGTACTGGCACTGACAGGCACAGCCTTTGGTTTATGGCATGCCAGCCATCGGGCCGGATCACATTTTCCCAGTTTATTGTTTCGAGTGCAACTGTATTATAGAATGGCATTGAAATGACTTTACCATTCTAACGCTCAATTTGATACAACATTCCATTTTCGTCTACACAATTATTTACTTGATTTGTTTTCTAAGGTGAGATTATTTTTATCTCGGTGTGTTCTTTCATCATCTCACTTTTTTGTTACCACTTGGAATTGACATTCGATGATGATTGGTCCTGTTGCACTGTACGATGTTTTTGATTATTTAATCTTTATTTGTGAATTTTTCTCTGTAATATTTTGGTCTGAAGTATTTTGTGTCAAGATGTATATTGATACTTGCATTGAATGTTGTTTTAAAAAAATTGCTGCACTTATAATTGGATGTGTGCAAAGTCTATTTTATGTGAATTGTTATTTCTACAGATGTATGATCTGAGCTTAAAAATAATAGAATCGAGTAACATTTTGAAGTAACATGGGATTTATTATTTCATGCCTTCTTTGTTTCTTTGATCTGTATCTCTATAGTTCTCCAAAGTATCTCACAAATGAGCAATGCTGATTCTTGCATCTTAAATGACATGCTGTAGGCTACTACTATTACTATATAATCTTTATTGATATTTAAACAGATCTGCTAATTTTTCTTAACAATGAACAATACTGAATGGATGATTTAATGACTGTTGGCCAGGACCTTGAACTTGAAACAAGGTGCATTGTGAATCCCTTTGCTATTTATAGAGCTCTCAGTCTTATGGCGGTATTTTAGACCAGTCTGTAAAGACACCCACTAACTAGGAGGAAACACTCGGCACACTTCTTTGGGCTAATAATAATCCTGTTGTGGATCCTGTCGTTCGGTGTTTGAAGGATTGGGACGTCGTCAATCAACTGCGCCGCAAACTATCCATCGGGATCCCCAAGGTGGCCCAAACTATCCATTGGGAGCCCCAAGGTGGCCCAAACTATCCATCGGGAGGCCTAGGTGGCCTTAGTCATTAATCGGGTTGATCTGTTTTTGCATCTTATTACTCCTAGAACCCGGTACATACAATGTTTCTTCGAGAGGAAGCTACGTTTCCTTGTTTCCTTGACCATTCGTGTTGAGCTCACATACTCTCTGACGCCAATGACAATGTTTCTTGTGTTAGCATGTAACCGATTCTATTCTTGTACAGTTATTTTCTATTTCTAGAAAGACGGACAGCTTGGCTCTTCTTCTCTGCATTCTTTAGTAATTCATTAAAAATTTCAAGGCATTTATAAACTAAGAAATCGAGAAAAGTAAACTAAATTCAAAAGTATTTACGGTTACGTTGCTAACAAATGTTTTCATTGCCAAAACTCCCCGAAATTTTGCCAAGACGTATTTTTTTACCTACAATTGTACTTGAAATACAGATCTATAAGTTCTATAGCATACAAAGTCAGATTCTAAAGCCATAACGTCTACTATCAATCTATGTAAGAAATGAAGAAAAGGATGAGAAATGTATTTTCTTTATTGGTGCTGAGCTAATATCTGTCTCAGAGGATATTTTTCTACATATACTCCAGATATCTATTTATGACATTTACCCACTTATCTCTTGAAAGATTTGTTCTATGGTGTTTTAATGTGCCATCTTCAATTGTGTGTGTTAGTGTTAGTAAATGACACCACACTCCTACCCGATGGGTATATAAACAGGATACAAATATTCATTACTATCTACTGTCTGTTGTACAAATGTTTGAAAAAAAATTTGATATCCTATTTTTCTTGTATCTAGAAAACTAATGATATAGATGTTAATTCCTGTGTGAAGTAAAATAAATAAGTTTCTTGTGCTGATTGTTTGTTCCGATTGATTAGTGATTTCACAGAAACAAATGTCAACAAGAAATGATCTCAAAGGAATGTTTTTAAAGTGAGTAGACAGTTTAGAATGTCAATGAAGTACCTAGTTAAATATGTTTTTCTTCTCTTCCCATGGTTGTATTCGTCAAGAGCTTACCTAGTTCAAGAATAGGGTTTATTATATTCTTTCTTTGTAAAAAAGAAAATTGGGCATGTAGAATAAATCTATAAGTAAAAGGTTATTTATTGGTATTGAGAAAATGATCATTTTAATTTTTAATGCATTTCGATGAAGTAACTAAGTGTAAGACCATTCATTGCATTAATGCCGTATCTCCTCGTGGTTTTGTGGCTTTTTCTTGGAATGGCTCCAGACCAACCCCTCAATTTGATACGACCAATGAGGGACCTGTTTGAATTACTCGTATCGACCCCTAGTCCTAGAGCAAAAAGGCTTGTGGGTTACATCACCATTTCCTGCTGTTGTCATTGAGATGACCAGAAAATGGTGTCACAACCTCCTAGTCTAGGGAGTGAGGAGGAGGCCAGACACTGATGTTGCTACTTTTGCCCAAATAATAAAGTGTCCTTAGATTCAACGAAGACCTACGTACCGCGTACAACTATTGAGATTATTCATTAGAATTAGAGCGGTGCAACAGTTTTTTACATTGTCAGCTCGTCTGTTTTGTAGTTGTAATTTTTACTGCACTTAATCAATGACCACGGTTGGTATGTTCTTGTCACTCTAGCCCATAAATTGTGCTGCTTGCTCTACTAACTCTATGTGGGATTACAAACAATTGTGACGCTACAATATCTGATTTCCTTGTCAAACAATTACTTGCATTATCCTTATAGCTGAACAGTTTGGTAGACGTAAATTGCCATTCGTCCACATGATGTAATATGGTTGTGCTTTGTGTAAGCTGTCCTCATTATTTATCCATTTATAAGTTTTGTTTGTTTGATTTCTTTGTTGTTGTTTTAATTTAATTTGTGCAATCTTTTCTTGTGATCATTAAAGTGAATTAAAACTTTTGAAACTGAAGGGTTATCTGTTTTTGTTTTGTGTGTGTATGTGTGAAGAAATAAATTATTGAAGAAAGAAAATGTCTGTTTAAACCGAGTCTGGTTAAAAACTTAAATCCTTGCAGTCTAAGTACAGAATTAAATGATTAATGGATTTTAAAGTATTGGCAACACCTCTGCTTTGTCTGCAACCAGCCTTGAAACAGGCAAGCTCCAAACATAGCGACCCTATCGCAAGACTTAAACAATAATGAGGGAGCAGGCACTGGAATATTAAGAAATATTCAAGAAAGGTACAAGTGTTCCATTAGATGGAA
>JAUEKX010213611.1:0-10502 GCA_031834005.1 Dendronotus venustus
AGCGATAAAATATCATTATAACGGTGAAAATCGCGTTTGAACGGCATCACTGGTAAAAACGTAAACAACATTCTTGACCTACCGGCTACCTCGCAGAGCCCGCTGTCTGACCTCGCTACCGTTAGCACAATGAGCGGCGAGAGAGCATGCAGGCAAAGTAGGTCACCTGCCGTTTCCGCGTAAAGGTCAACAGGGCCGCAGTACAAGGGTTAAAATGGAATGTATAATAGTAAACTTCACCTCAGATATATTTTGTAATATCTGAGGTCTCTTGTTTACTTGTCAGTAGGTGTCACAACTAGCACGGTACCTTGGTTTATCATGTTAGGCAGCTGTTCCACTTGTTTATTTTTCCAAGATTGAAAAGCCACAGGTGTAAATGGCAAATCATAAAATGATCAGAAACATTTTATACCCCGATGAAAATTGTAATATGGAAACAAAGTCTAATGGCTTTTCAGTCAATGTTGATATTTTTAAAATCTGAAAGATTACACCATTAGTTTTTGATTTCACGTTACTATTTTCATCAGGATGTGAAATGTTTCCAATTGTTTTTTTGATTTGTCATCTACACCCCTGTCTCCGTCGTCAGTGTCACACTTTTCACATGCTTTGCTACAGTGTGTGCATGAAAGACACAGGACACAGCTTTCTCCTTATATGTATTTAGTTAGATTGTATTCGTTTTATTTATCGTTCATTTAATTGTCGTTTTGTACTTGCAGGTCTTGTTTGTTGCATCTGTAACTTAGAAGTTTTCAGGATTTGATTCTTATCCTATGATGAGTTTTATCATTGTCTTTTCCACAGGTCGAAATGAGTTGATAGCCCGTTATATCAAATTAAGGACTGGCAAGACGAGAACAAGAAAGCAAGTATCGAGTCACATTCAGGTTTTGGCCAGAAGGAAGGCCAAGGAAATTCAAGCTCAGTTCAAGGTCACAGTAAGTGTGAGTGCATTTTCATTACTTTCTTACATGTTGTGTTAATATTTTATTTCAATATTGCCTTTTTTGGAGGGAGCGGTTGTTTTTTCTTTTCTTCATATAGGTAACTTTTAAAGTGTTTTTTTATAATTGTATTTAATAAGTTAATTTTTTGTTGTGATTAGGATGTTCCATTCCAATGATAACGATATGCAGGGAATGTATTAATCATTTTCATTTATTATTGCATTGTGTTTGGTTTCTTTTTTCAATATCTCTTCCAGAGTAATCTCCAAGACCAAGCAGCAAGAGACAAGGCCCTTCAACAGATGGCCTCCATGTCTTCGGCTCAGATCGTCTCGGCAAGTGCCATCCATAACAAAGCCCTCGCAGGCAGTCTGGGGGCCCTCCCTCCAGGCATGGCCACTGGCCCAGTCAGGCCGCCTTATCCTGGTGCCCCTCCCGCTGTAAGTTACAAGCAGAGCTCATCGTTTCACAGCTTTTTAAGATCATAGCACCTTTGATTTAGGAACTATCTCGGATAGTATTCTACCACTCTGCCGTCGTTAAAGCCATAAAAACTTCTGCTTGGGACTTCCCAAGTAATTTGGGATGAATCCTGATTAATCTTTGCCTAATGGAACTTACCATCCGACTTTATTGTTTTCCTTTCTATTCCCAAATAATATGACTAGTGTTGTGATAAGTAAATTGATTTAGTCATCGTAATGCTGATGGGCATTAATTACTCTATTCTTTTTCTTCTTCTTCAAGATTTGGCAACCTGGTTTATCACAAGGAGAGTAAGTTACATTTTTATTTTATTCTTGTGTTTTTCGTTCTTTTGTTTGTTTTGTTAGAACGCTTTTCTTACATATTCTAATCCTTGATGGATTCAAGGCTGTGGGTGTCACAGATAAGTTCTACCTTTGGTTCTCATTATTCATTTACTTTTGTACTCTGCAATATCTGAAATCAGTTAATGTCCTCGCTTTTAAGAAACAAAACAAGCAAAAATGATTTGGGGTGGGTATATTTTTCTTTCTCAGTATATCTTATATAATTCTCAGTATCGGGTTTATTACAATAAAAGTGTTTCCCTATATGTGTGTTAATAATCATTGAGGTGTCCATTCATGTTGCTCCTTTCCAGCGTGAAGCCATTTGCTCCTGGCTATGGTTTACAGTCCTCGGTGCCCAATGAGATGGAGTCTCCTCCTTGGCAGGGCCGATCCATTGCCGGCCCAAAATTACGCCTGGTGGAATTCACTGCTTTTTTAGAACAAAATAGAGATCCTGAGTCTGCCAGTGGGGTGAGTCAAAAGAGGGGCGGCGTCTTTGTAGGATTGGTTGTGGCTACAGCTGCTGTTTCTGTTGGATTTATTTTAGTTTTATTCATTATTATTGGTATAGGGATATAAATCGGTCACATTTACTTTTCTACTATCAATCCAAGTTTTTGTTTCCACATTTCTTTTTTCATCTGGATGTGAAATGTTACAGAGTAATTTTTGATTTGCCATTTACACCCCTGTTGTTAAGATAAAGAGTTTTACATTTATCATGCTTGCGTTCAGTTAGTGGAGTGGAATATTCTTTTATTTGTGTAATAGTGATTCTTGGCTTTTCAGAAAAACACTAACAATGTTTCTTGCTAGTGCACAAATAGGATTTAGCCTTTTGATTATCTGTGAACTTTTTTTATTTACTGTAACAACAATGTAAAAAAACATTTTCCTTGTTTACGGATTCAGTATTGTGAGATGTTATTCCTCCATTTTCCCTCTCTGTTCCCCAGTATCATAAACACTTGTTTGTGCACATAGGATCAACACCAACTTACAACGACCCCAATTTGGAGGTAAGAGTGTTTGTTTTTGTTTGGGATACTCTTGGTAATGCATGTGGTGTATTTGGTTATGTCTTGATCTTGTAGCTAGTGCGTTTCTTGCTATTCAGGAATTCTTCTTTGAGTCACGGCTCTGTTTTTAAAGCTATTGATTTGATCATGAATTCATCCCTCTTTTATTCTTTACCTGAAAAAAGCTTTTAAAAAACCATATAGAGAGTGCTCTTTGTTTTATGCATGACCTAGTTTTAATTCTGGAAGCAAACTTATAACCAAGATGAATGAAAATGACATGTTTTTTTGTATCTGCTCTCTCCAGGGTCTCGATATTCGTCAAATTTATGACAAGTTTCCTGAGAAAAAAGGTGGCTTGAAGGAACTCTATGATAAAGGTCCAGCTCAGGCCTTTTTTCTGGTCAAATTTTGGGTACGGTTATTATTATATTGTTATTATGTTCTCTAAACGAAGCATACAGCTTTAAAAAAAATTGTTTTAGTTCATTTTTGTGCACCAAATGTTACATTATTGCAAAGCAGTGGGGAAATTGATCAATAAAAATGCGTGATTGTACCACTCATTGCTGTTGAATAAAATGTTTTTTGTCTCCTGTAAAATCGAGGATGTGATTTGATAGCCACTGGGAATACACTATTGTGTCAATTGTTTGTGCGTCTATTAGTATGTCTCATTATTGTTATAGTACCTTTTAAAAAAAATTATCGTCATCCATTGCCTCCTCCATTTATTGTATTATTTTCTATTCCCACCAGGCTGATATTAATACCAATTTACAAGATGAAGGAGGTGCTTTTTATGGAGTCACCAGTCAGTAAGGAACCATTTTCTTTTTGTATCTCATGGTCTTTTGGCAATGCAGTATTTGATAATCATCTTTTTCTCCCTTATCATTTTTGTAAGAATACACATTTCCTGTTATGGCTTGAGATTTTGTAATCAAGTGTTAGAAACTTGTTATACAAATGCTTACTCTTGCTAAGTCACTTTTTCTCCTTTCCTCTTCAGATATTTCGAAGACTACTGACTTAGATATTCATGACTTATAGCATGCACTCTCTTACTTTTTATGAACACAGGATTGTGATATTTTTACTTTTGTTATCATTTGTATATTTTATCCTATTTTCTTTTTCCATTGTAGGTATGAAAACAGTGAAAGTTTGACTATTCAAGTGTCCACCAAAGTGTGTTCTTTTGGTAAACAGGTTGTGGAGAAAGTAGAGGTGGGTTGATTCATCTGCAATTATTTTTTTGTTTAAATTACCATGTCTTTCTATCTTTTATTAAATTTATGTGTTTTATAACGTGTTTTGCGGACACACGCTGAGCGACAAATATCTCAAATAAATCTTTTAGGCGAAATACCTGTTAAACAGTATCAAAACTTATCCTGTCAAACACTCTTGTGAGAAAAAATGTTATCAATGTGTTTTGGATAGACTGATACCCGATGCTTTATTGTTTGCATTTCTTCTACAGACGGAATATGCCCGTGTAGAAAATGGTCGTTACATTTACCGCATCCACCGGTCCCCAATGTGTGAATACATGATCAACTTTATCCACAAATTGAAACATCTGCCAGAAAAATATATGATGAACAGTGTGTTGGAAAACTTTACCATTCTACAGGTGAGACAGTCTCAAGAGGCAAGAGACATTGTAAACTTTCTTCCTTGCTTTATTTTTCTCTATTTTCTTTTCCTTTGGGTGGGTGGGGGGGGGGGGGGATATTTCATTTTGATTCTTATTTTCATAGCCCATCTCGGGTAAAATTTCACTTTTTGAAGATATTTAAGATGTTCATTTTATTTACCTTGTATTTTCCTTCAATTTGTTTTATCTGAGATATTTGCTAATTGTTTCTGATACCACTGAAGTTGATGAATCCATTACAATGAATGAATTTTGATTTATAAATGAATTGGGATAATCTGATTGATCAGTCAAGTTACACCTCTTTTTTGTTTTACAATGTTAACCTTCCCTTTTTCCCTTCTTTGCAGGTTGTGACAAACCGGGATACACAAGAAACACTTTTATGTATCGCTTTTGTGTTTGAGGTCTCCACGAGTGAACACGGAGCACAGCATCACATTTACAAACTTGTCAAAGATTGATTTGGTTTTTTTATTAACATTTACTGCCAAAATGTACAAAATATATTTCTCAGTCGCTCCTCTTATGCAAAGGTAAAGGCAAAAGAACAAACATTTTACTCATGTTGACAATTAGATCACAGACATCCGGATTGAAAATAGCCATTGTCATATTTTAATGTCAATGATCCGAGTTGATTGGTGTTGGTATGTTTCATCACACATTGACAATACATTGGTGGAGTCCCTTCCTGTTTGAGAGCATCCAGAGAATTTGTCACAACTCCCTGTAACTGTGTTCCAAACTAGTGCAGTGAGTGGTCTGAATTGAGTTCCTCCTAGTAAGAGTTCCTCCTAGTAATACAGGGTAGCAGCTGTCTGGCACAGACTCCATTCTCCCTAATCCTTGTCTACGTCAAAGGGGCCGTTGTTAGTGAGCGATTTACGTCGCTAAAAGTCTGACGTGACCAAGCCAACCATTGTTACCGTGGCTGTGTAGTGACTACGAGGCGATGATGGTGATTTCAAGGAAAAGAAACTCTCCCACCATTATTGCCAGTAGTAGGGAGCAACCCACGAGTCAAGAATGCAGTCGTTAAAACTCCCCAGATAAGTAGAGGATTGTGCATAGTTGGTATCACGAGTTGTGAATAATAGTGGTACCTTGGTCAATAGCCGAGAGTAATATATGATTATAAAACCTGTAGACGCGTAATATTGGTTCTACACCAGTGATGAACATACAGTTATTAAGAGCAATACTAATACAAATGTAGATAGTATCAAATAATAATATATTGTATTTATATGCATACAGCCGTATCCTTTCATTGTTGAAAGACATCTTTTGTTTTTGGTTGATGTCGAGACCTTTACTGGTTTTAGTGTGGAGAAATGTTGTTATCTATTCTGTATCTGGCTTGACTATGTTTGAAAACATTTAGAATGCCGTTTTTGTGATTTTACACACTTCACATGGTTTTGAACTTGCTTAAAACGTTTTGATACCCTTTTTATTATATTTACAATCACTTGTGAAACAAATCCATGAGATTTTATAATTTGATTTGAAATAGGCATCTGCCACCATTCTTGGAGCGTTGCCTTTTTACCTAAATGTGTCACTGATGGAATGTTCCTTGAAAGTCTTTAGACTAACCAAACTAGCGATCACTGGTTGACAAGAAATAAAAATTGAAAGATCATTTACCAAGTATATACAACAGTTGCAGATTTTGAATATGATTCTCATTATTTGAAATACACTTTATCGGTTTAATTTTAAAGGGGTAAAGAGTCCTGGATAGGTTGTTTTAAACGTTTTTAAATGTTTTATACTAAATCGGATGTCCTTTTAACAGAATGTGACCTGATATATAATATCTTACTAACTACTTAAGATTTGGTATGTCATTTGTACTTTGTATTCACATTGTTCATGTCTCCCCTCCTTGTGGGATGTTTGTTATAGATTTGGGTTTTACTTTGTAAGTGTGTGTGTGCTGTTGTTGTTTTATTAGATATTTATTTCAGTTGTTATATTGGATATATGATTGATATATATTTCATGCTGCCTATGTTGAAGTGTTAAATCTGCAAGGGGAAGAGCATGGTCTATGATTATATCCTTTTTTACTCTTTTAAAAGTTGCATTGTCCTTTTAAAAAATTGAATCCATGCTTATAAATAACCAATGGATGCCCAAACGATGTATCATTTACATGTATTAGTACTATTGTTTTAAAGTGAGTGTCTGTCGGAATATATTTATAGTGACCAATTCTTATCTTGTACAGAGACCATCCAGTTAGGACTCTCACTCAAGGCTACAGCCATCCGATAGGGTTTTACTGTTGAACGATATCTTTCAAGCTTACACTAAATAAAAGGGGTGTATCTAATTTTTTTTACTTGTATTTATTCAAATAGTCGGTCGAGCCTGTTGTCGACAGTTTTTGATCCAAAAAGGTGGAAGTTGGCCTCTACATTCAAATTTCTTTCATTTGTACGGCTCTCTTTAGGTGTGTTGTTAAAGAAACGACTCTAAACGTATTGGTTAGGATTAAGTAAGAACGAGTTGTAGTAGTTTAGTATCATTCTCTCACCAAGCTAACACAATCGTCTGGTGGACTGGTCTTAACGCACTGTCTACAAAGACGAACAATATTTCATTTTCTTTGTTTGTGAAATTTGCAATATATTTTTCATATCAAATGTTTGATAATGAAAGTGTACGTGTCTATCCCAAAAATAATTTTTATGCATCTTTTATTCTTTTTTAATTTTGCATTTCAGAATTTCCACATATTCTCCACATCAAAATCTCCCATTATGATCTGCAAATTATTTTTACTGTGTAAAAATCATGATGAGAAGTAACTATGCACAATTATTTTACAGTTTTTGTCAGTTGATTTGTTTTTTCATTAACGAGATTACGGTATTTTATCTCTCTCTCCCTCCCTCTGTGGATGTATAAGTCAACTAATTATTTCTGTGTTCTTATTAATAACAACATTAAGCTAACTTGTACTTCAACTAGTCTTTGCAGAATTGCGTTCTATGATGTAGTAGTATTATAGTATGTAATAATTTGTGTAATGGTTATCAGAGAAATGTGCCTTACTTGAAAACAATCCTTCCAAATCTTTATTGCAGTGTCCACGGGCGACAAACCTTTTAAGATGAGAAAGAGGAATACCTAATGATTTCCAATTCCAGGGGTTTATAGTTTTAAACAATGTTTTGATTGTTTTTATACATTTTAAAAGTCAACCCATTGCAACACCATCTTTCTTTAGATTGATGTCTATGCAGACATATGCAAATCTTAACACTGGTTGTTTTGTCTTTTATCGAATAAGCGAATTACTTGATTTTTATGAAATTTCGATCAAGGGGTTGTGAGAATGGTGAGAGAGCTCTTTTCCCTTAGATTTGTTGAACAAAAACATTTTACTGCTGAGTTGTCTATCTTTTTTATCTCTTTCTATTTCTATCTATCTTGTGGATGTCTCTCAATCTGCAGATATTTTTTGTGAATGTTTTTTGGCGTCCTAAATAACATTTGACTTGCAAAAACCTGAGACCAATTTGCAAAACTATTTAGACTCATTATGTGTACATTTCATTTCATTTTCTCTTGTGTGCAGTAGTAATCCTTAAATTCAACCAATTCTATGTCAATTTGATCTGACAGTAACCACGTTATCTTTCATTTTGTGGTGAGAATAATCAAAATAATTCATTTTCAGGCATGTTTTTGAAGGGAAAGTCTGTTTGCTTTTATTTGGCACAATTATCGCTAAAAAGAATGACCAACTGTTGTTTATTTAATCAGGTGGATGAAAGACAAATTTTGTTTTTTGGGCTGAGAGGTGAGATGATGGCAATCATTTAGTGTTAAATGTTCCAAAATTTGATTTTGACTTTTCCTGTTACCTCACTGGGTCCTGGCCGTTGACTTCCGGTTGGTAGCCACTAGAGATTATTTAGAAATTTGGGAAAATTTGAAGTAGATCGACATGCTCAACATAATCACCCACAGAAAGTTATAGTAATAGAGAGGATGTTCAAAAAGTATAAATACACGCGTACACAAAGCCTCGCAATGAATGGTTCTCTTCAAAAAATGAACTCCAAATACAGTTGGAAATGAACTCTATAGTCTGTTTCTGTCAGTAAATTTTCTTTTTTTCGATTTGCAATTTGCATAAAATCCGTTAGTTTTGCATGTCAAGAGTGGAAAGTGTTGGTGATTGCCGATGACATCGGCCATGGCCCAGTGAGTTAAGAATTGATGCCTTTAGATTGAGATTTTGTTCTTTTGATTTGAATTGTTGACTTTGCATCAGGTTATCTACCGTCCATATATTCAACCGTACCCATAATCATTATATATGATATATACTTGTTGATAAGAGGATTACTTTTGAATACAGTGTATGAATAATTTGAATAAGCAATTTTATTGAAACTAAGGCAGGTTGCTTTTTCTTGTATAACTTGTGACTATTCATTGTTTTTTGTGTCATGTATTCAATGTCGTCAGTCTAGTCTGGCAATTTTAACTCGCGATGAATGTTTCATTCAATGTACATTTGGTTGAATCTGTCTAAAGTGTTAGTACTTAACCTGCAACTGCAACCCTTTGTATTCATGACACCAACAAAAGATGGATGTTCTCTCATCATCATAATGTGAAACCAGGCAACCAGGGTATGTTTTCCCATTTGTTCTATGGGTTAATGAGGGGGGGGACTTTAATAATACAAATGTGGAGATTGTTTTTGTATCGGCGGCAAAAAAAGAAATATGAAGAGAATTTTGTTTTAAATTAACTTACTTGGAAACTGCTGAGCTGTGGCATATTATTTTTTATATGTTTGAAAAGAATAATTCTAATTATGTCTGTGATTACAAGACGTGAGCAAATGTGTATGTCACATATTTTTATTACTTTTTATTAGGTCCACTTTGATGATTGATGGCATTTCTAATGCGCTTTCCTTTTTAAAGTAGAGCAACTCAATCTGTTGGTGGTTCAGATAAGAGTTTGGCCTTTGTGTTAACCAAATAATTTGTGTTGTTTTATATGAAGTGACACGCTGTCTTAAAATCTCATTCAGCAGTCGGTATTGTCTGTGAATGATTTATAGTCAGTCTTTTGTTTCAATCTGATATCAACACTGCAATGCTGTTGGTATGTGAAGATGACAAGTGTTGTAGTATAATTACACCTCAGTCATAGAAATGGGTGTGTATGTTTGTTTGACCGTGTATCATGAATTGTGCTGCATATGCAAAGACTATGTGCCTTATGTGTTAAAAAAATTAAGAAAAAATAATTATTTTCTATTTACTGCCGGAAAAAGGGAAGACTGTTGAAAAATATGAATATAATATGTATGTTACAGAGACTTTTTTCAATGTTTACATTTCCTTGAAGAGCATTACTGGCATCTTATGACTATGGTCTAGTTTTCATGGCATGGTTCATTTATTCCTCTGCATTGTTTGTGGTATAATCTTAATCTGCTTACGGAAACTTGTTAGTCTTTGAATGAATGCCTCGCACTACACACCGGAACAATGTCTTGTTTTGGTACCATCTAACACTGCCAAATTAGATGTGTGGGTGGTGTAAGAGTATCTATATCTATCTATGTTTTGTCTCTGCTGAGGTCATGCTCGTTGATGTCATGGGTTAAAGAATTGTATTTGTATGCTATGTAATTGATATTCCTCGTGTTGGTAATCACAAATAGAATGCCATTTATGATCCAGATAATTTAGCATCCATGATTGCTGAAGGTTATTCGTGTTGCTTTCGCTGTGCGCTTGACTTCTGTTTTTTTATTGAATATTGTTTAATTTAGTTGTTTTTTATTTTAAATACTTGCTTAGAAAGCTATTAGTTATAGTAAAGACCCTTTCCTCACTTCATGTAGCTCATGGGTGCAAGTTCGCCGGATAAATCTGGCACCGCCGGATTTTTGATTTTGAAAATGAGGGCTCGCCGGATTTTTGCATCTGAAAATTTAAAAAAAAAAATTTTTTTTTTTTTTTTTTTTTTTTTTTAAATATTTTTTAATTTATATGTATAT
>JAUEKX010213944.1:0-10500 GCA_031834005.1 Dendronotus venustus
CCACACCCTTTCTTATTTATTGTTTCTGAAAGAGCAACTTATACTCAGTGACTAAATGGTTGAGTATTTTTATCTGTTGAAACGAAGAAGCATTATTTTTATTAACAAAGAAAAAGATGGTACATGCGTCAATACTGAGACATATAGGAGAAACCAAGTTTTAAAAATGTTTTTCAAGAAAATTACAAGGAAAGAAAAGTTGATTAGACAAAGAATTAGCCATCTTTAAACGATGAGATTCTCAAAGAACTCGATGTTGAATGTTTACCCCAGGAACAATATCAGCTTTTCCTTCTTCTCTCCATTCAGCTACTTTGGTGTTGATCTGTTCTCTCACTTCTCCTTTGATTTCACAAGTGTCATCTATATAAAAAAATATATATATAATTTTGATTGTTTGTAAGCTTATCTTTTGTTCATTTTTACATAATGTCAAAGTGAAATCCCAAAGTAACAAACCTTTCAAATAATTGTATATTGGAACGATTATCAAATTTTATTTCAATACATCCTATTGGCGCAAATACAAGGTACCTCCAGATCGATTGACAGTTCAGATTTGAGCTAACAAAACTTCGCTGGCTATGTTTTCTCAAATAAGGTAAAAGCTTTCAAATAATTAGTTGGGTGTGATTTGGTAGTTAGTTGTTCGTGGGGATCATCTTTTGTAAGAAAGAGAGGACTTTTATTGCAGATTATTAGATTACCTGAGAATAGAGCGAGAAATCCTTGTGTACGACTATTTATGACATCGATTTCGTGCAACGTAACTGTGTGGACAACTTCCTTACGTTTTTGAAGCTCCCCTTCGGGGCATTGCACAAATTTTGTCTAAAATAGAAAAAGTTCACAATATTATAAGATCCAAAATAGATACAAAGAAAATATTTATACCTCAAAATAAAATGATTCACTTGATATATTTGACGAGTGATAAATTTGATATTGGCGCAATTGCGATATCAAAAAGTCTTTTTATGATTTGACTAGAGTTATAATCATAAAATGAGCAGATGCGTCTTTAATCATCTTGACAAAGATCAAACTTTAGTCTGTGCAATATTGAAAATTAAATGTGAAACTTTTTAATATCAGCAACATAACATACAAGGTGAAATACTATAATCTCTTAAAATGCTCATAAAAAAGCAAACCTGCGGACCCATTGTGTCATAATCGAGTGCTCTCGTAAACGATCTACCAAGTTTAGATATTTTACCAGTTGCTTTGTCAATTGTGACCACATCATTGAATAAGAAAATATATAGTTATATATAATATTGAGAAAGACTAGGTGTTTAATAAAAAAACTAAGAAATATTCATGCAATATATTTATCAAAAACTTATATATTATCAGTAATTGTCTTGTATAGTAATCTCAGTTTTAATTGTTTTTAGTTCTTTCTTTTAAAGTATACAAACACATAGTTTAAAATAACACAAACATTGTTGCGGAAAATTACCCTGCTTGGATTTTCTCTTTTGTGACAGATTCAATCATTTTGGTACCAAGATCAAACACAGTTTCCATCTCC
Source organism: Dendronotus venustus (assembly GCA_031834005.1). Lineage (NCBI taxonomy): Eukaryota > Metazoa > Mollusca > Gastropoda > Nudibranchia > Dendronotidae > Dendronotus > Dendronotus venustus. The sequence goes on from JAUEKX010213944.1 coordinate 1,538, forward strand.
GTCGTCTTCAATGTCAATTTTCCAACTTTTGCGCCCTGAAATTGAATAACAATAACAAAAAAAACTAAACATAAGATTAGTTGCTGCAAAAGTAAGAAAGTAAAATTTCCTTTTAATCGGCCAAAAATTCAATAAAAACCCAAAGGCTTTTTCAAAGCGATTTCATCAAAAGGATAAACGTCCTTAATGATAACTGCCAAAAATATATCAAGTATTGGATATTCTAGCTGTGAGTATTGTAATACTGCTCTTCGCGATTTCTCAATTCATTGGTATGGTTTTGTAAAATCAATAACAATGTGTCTGTTTTACATGAAATAATAACCAAACTCACAGAGGCAGTCGCTGATCTATCAATTTGAACTCCAGCCACTTGCCCTTCGATTATCTCTGTTTTTTCCCCAAGAAAAAGATAGAGAATTATATTAATCTGATCTGTTTAAAAATGAATAAAACTAACCACCTGTGTGGAGGTGTATCTAGAGTGCTTTTAACATATGTTTATAAGTGGAAAAAGACAATGATCAGCTGGGAAATCACTATAAAAATACTTGCCTTTTAAATTTCATCTGCAGATGTTGCCATCTTTTTAGATCTACATATGCCTTGTAGTAAAGAATAATCTAACTGCAATATTGTATAACCATTAATTAATTGCACACGTAGTGAGCGAAGCGAGCAGAGCGCGTTTCCAGTTAGCCAATGTGCGAAAACTTATATATACAGTAGACCAAAAACAGAAAATTTGGTACCAATTCAACATAGCAGAGATAGAATAGCAACAATGACTATGTTGGCAAAAAGGTATTTTTAAAACCAATTACAATGTTTTAAGATGGAAATAAAGAAATAAAGAAGAAATGGGACAAAAACATACTTGTATCGTTGTAGCAATCATTACAGCATCTCCTCTAGCTTTTCTTTGACCGAATAATCCTTGCTATAAAACAAAAGTCGAGCAAAATATCAAAAATAATCAATCAGTATATAAAGTGGTAATTCCATAGAGATAACAAACTCTAAAGTACCATAACGTTAAAGGGAAAAGATATTTGTTTTACCGTACTTACAAAATCCGATAAATCTTCCTTTTCTTTCTCAAAAAGTTGCGGAATTCAATTCCTTTCAGAATTTAAGTCAATAATTTCGACCGAAAAATTCGCTGAATTTGTATAACTGTATTATAACAACGAATAGAATAAGATAGGTTACAAACCAACAACGAGATCATATCATTCGAACCAAATTACTACGAGGAATGATCAACTTATCATCAGTGAATAATATCCAGCTGTAAAGTTATCTCAAAAGTTGAGAACCAATCAATTTGTTTGTACTTCGTTATTGCAGTCTTGGACCTGGCGATATAAACTTGACAACAAAATAAAATAAAACCAAGATCATGATATTCAATGAATTGTCTTGCTATTACTACTCTAGAAAACCATACATTTTTATCTAAATTTAGATTATTTTAGAATCAGTTGGTAGGTGTTCATTAAACTCTCCCAAAAACCGTCAATATCTATTTAAAGAATTATGAGTAGGGGATAGCATTGATTTAGCTACAAATGAATATAATATGATATGAAATGATATGAAAGAAGAATTAAATTGAATTGTAATAATTTATAAATGAAAAAGAAAATATTAAATATTAAAATGAAAAAGTTAATATTAATATTTATAACTCAAAAGAAAACATATCAATATCGGAAATTATTTTAAATACTTTGACAAACACTTTTTACAAGAGGAATACAAATGACAGTTATGAAAAGTTATGAAATGATTAAGTCAAGGTTTTACCACATTAACATTGCAATGGCAATAAAACAATGGTCACTTGTAATCATTATGTTCATTTTGACAGTTCAACAAGTTTTCTCGATTGCTCAAGAGGGAATATTTGTAAGCAAAACTGGACAAAAATTGAAAGCATCTTATTTACATATGGATTTTTACAAAGATAAGATGTTGGTGGTTGCACCATTGTCAACATTCGTGGAACAAACAGCTCAACATTGTCGTCAGCACTGTTTGAAATCTCCACCTTGTATCAGTATGAACGTCAAACAACACAATGTTACATTTGTCGCCTGTTATTTATTGGATAAAGATTTATTTAATGAATTTGGGAAATACAAAGATCATCTTATTGATGCTATTGGAGTAGACCACTTTTACATTGTTGTAAGTATTTCACTATAAAATAATTACAGTTTTATTATATGTTGGTATAAAGGGGAAGGTCAATCAAAAATTTAGTTTGTCAGCAGCATTTATTTTCATGAATATGCTTAACAAAGCTTTTTGTACTTAAAAAAATACCACTTGCATTTAATATTAATGTTTCATGATATAAACCTAGGTATAATAAAACTTTATTGAGGTGATTTTATTTTTAAGTTCGTAATAATTTACGAGGTGAAGTAATTTCATGCAACGAATTTTAAAATTATTTTTGTAACTATTTGTTTTTCGAACAGTGTAAATACCTTAAAAACTAAAATTTGGCAATGTGGAGAAAAGAAAATCACATTTTTAAAAGTTTTCGCGAAAAGTCTAACTTCGTAAGTGGGTGAAAACTAAAGATAAAACGACAAGGAAATCTTACTTGATACTTAAAAAGCAACTCATTTTTTGTAACAAAATATATCTGCTCATGACTCAAGTCAGTTTTAATATTAATCTATAGAAATATATTTACTCATTGCTTTTATTATGTAACAACGCTATAATGTTTCCCTTGTTAATTTATCGTTATTCTACTAAACTTACCCTTCAAGAGATAACGAAATAGAAAAAAATGTAAACTATAAACATTCATACAATTTCACTATAGAATTTTTTGTTTTTAATGTTGATGAACATTATTAAATAAACCAAACAAGATACTTTGTGCTAGTGGTGAAAACCAAACCAAACTTTGCGAATTTGTCAAAAAAAAAAACAATTTAATAATATGACCATGTTTGCAGAATAATATGTAAAGAACGAGAAAAGCTTGTCAAAATCTAAACGCGTTAAATCAATTTTTACAAGTATATCTCAAAAAAGAAAGAAAAAACAGAAAAATAAGATAGCTTATGTAAAATGATTATTTGACCGTACTAACTAAATAATCACTTAATTCATTTAATCATATTTATTTCAGAACAAATGCCAAACGGTAGACAACTGCCCAAACTTTTCACAGTGTACACCAAATTATAAAAATGGAACTTCTGAATGCAAATGTCCAAAAAGCAACCCTGAATGTTCAAAAGATAGTAAGTATACACTTTTCTCATAAACAACTCGATTAATCTACATCAAATTTAGTATTAAACACTTCAGAAAAAGGAGACAGCTTGTTAATCAATCGTCATTAAAGTACTTTATTTTATAGACTTCCAGCCAAAGAAAGATGCCATATTGAGGAACATCCCTACAATGCCCACTGATTGGAGTTTTTCATTGGTATTCACGCATTGGTATTCATTTGCATTCAATGAAGAGCCAATTTGTGAAATCATTAGAATCTCAACTGGGATACAGGGTTATGGAAATCTGGAAGACAGAATAATTGCATTGTATATAAACTCTGGTTTAAATAGACTTTTTTTGTATTCAGCAAAACATGATAATCCGCAGGGATCCAGAGGTAAAAGAGCCATTATAAAGGGAGAAACATACAAAGTTGATATCACCAGAACATACATAGGCCAAGAGGTAGATGCAAATAAATGGAGATTTACTTATAAATTAAATGATTATTATTAAAGATGAAGTCGATACCAACCTACAACAACACAATGATGTCAAAGTATATGCAAGTTGGTACGCCATACCATGTAATGTTGAAATTAAATCTATTGTCTTTCAAGAACACACGCCAGGTAATAATTATTTATTTAAAGAAAAACGTTTTACCGAAATTAAAGCATCCACGCTTCTTATTAGAAATTTTTTTTTTCTAATATTATTAGAAAATTATTATTAGAAAATTTTTTACTTGGTATACAACTTCAGTAAAATAAATAAATACTGTTATCCTAGTTGGACCAAGAAAAAATAAAATAAAATGAATTAATAAAATAAATAAATGAATAAATAAATGAAATAAATATATATATACTAAAATACAATTTATTTACATATACACGTTCATTGATAAAAATTAAAATCTAGTATGTTTGACTTCTGTTTTAAAAGAGTTAAAATGTTCAACTTCCCTTACATTTATAGGAAGTTGATTGTATAATTTTGATCCAGTACAAAAAAGTCCTTTTTACCTAGCTCTAGCCTCATTTTTGGTACTTTCAATAATAAACCCTGATTTCTAGTGTTTTTTCTGTGTTCATTAACCTCAGAATAGTTTTTAAGAGGTGTGCAAACTTCGTTTAACAAGCATTTCTTTACCAGTAGACAACTTATAACTATCATCGACTTGTTGATTGAGTATTGGTCTATTTTCCCTGCATGTATAATCTCTACATTTCTTTAACTACTCAACTTACTATTTTGAAAATAACATATACGCAGACCAACTTACCTTTTCATATAATTATCCTTTCAGAATTTTGGAACACAAATGATTTAGATTATCAAGTCATGAAAAGATTAGAAAAACAATGGATATTGCACTTCAAAGCAAAAATACATGATGGAACAACCAATGGAAGTAAAAGATATTTAATTCAGGTTGGTACATTCATCCAACTATTAGTTAACTGCACAACAGAATACAGCTTAACAGTCAGAATAGCAGGGAAAGAATTCGAGAATCAATCCATATTACCAAAAGATAAATACTTCCATCTAAGTTTATCTATCACATTTGAGCCAATTAAAAAGAAATATGTTTTGGAAATGAGAGTAGATGGTGTGCTTGTATTTTCACATGATGAATTGGAAAGTTTTACGGCAATCGAACCCCAAAATAATGTTGCGATAACAGGTGGAGAACTGGGAGCAAAATTGAAAGACATTATCATTAAAAATTTAGTGTAATTCGAATGGAAATCTTGACGCCAATGTTATATAAGACAATATTTATAATAAACAGCACTGCGTGCAATAGATGAAGAGAAGATCAATATCCCTTTGTAAACCCATTTTTAAATCTAAATAACTGTTTGTTTGTTTTATTTCGTACAAAAATAAGCTTTTAATTACATGGAGTAGATAGGAAAAGAGTTTGTTTGCTATACCAACCTGGCTCATTCTTCCAACTTTCGCCCATATAAAATTCTATCCTAGTTGTGAAATAGACTCACTCATACGTTGAAATTTTGAATATAATTGGTAACTAAGTAGCTCAAAAATTCGTTGAAACTTTAGCACTATTTTATAACAGGAATGGCTTACTATATTTCGCTATTATATAATATAATATAATATAATATAATGTAATATAATATAATGTAATATAATATAATGTAATATAATACAATATAATGTAATACAATACAATATAATATAATATAATGTAATACAATGTAACATAATACAATGTAATACAATGTAATATAATGTAATACAATATAATATAATGTAATACAATATAATATAATGTAATATAATATAATATAATGTAATATAATATAATGTAATGTAATATAATATAATATAATGTAATATAATATAATGTAATATAATATAATGTAACATAATATAATGTAATATAATATAATGTAATATAATATAACATAATACAATGTAATACAATATAATATAATGTAATATAATATAATATAATGTAATACAATATAATATAATGTAATACAATATAATATAATGTAATACAATATAATATATTGTAATATAATATAATATAATGTAATATAATATAATGTAATATAATATAATGTAATATAATACAATATAATATAATATAATATAATGTAATATAATATAATATAATATAATATAATATAATGTAATGTAATACAATATAATATAATGTAATATAATATAATATAATGTAATACAATATAATATAATGTAATATAATATAATATAATGTAATACAATATAATATAATGTAATACAATATAATATAATGTAATACAATATAATATATTGTAATATAATATAATATAATGTAATATAATATAATGTAATATAATATAATGTAATATAATACAATATAATATAATATAATATAATATAATATAATGTAATATAATATAATACAATATAATATAATATAATATAATATAATATAATATAATGTAATGTAATATAATATAATATAATGTAATATAATATAATATAATGTAATATAGTATAATATAATGTAATATAGTATAATGTAATATAATATAATGTAATATAATACAATATAATATAATATAATATAATATAATGTAATACAATGTAATATAATATAATATAACATAATACAATGTAATATAATATAACATAATTATTCGACATTTATTTACTTTTCATTAAAGGAGATCGAAATTTTTTTCGATCTCAAAGAATTCAAAATCTTTCTTTAACCCTTTAAGTGCCATTGTCGGATATATCCGACATTTGGGATAAAAATTACCTAGTCTCTTCTGGGAGCCATAACATTTGACCACTTCAAAAAGAAGGTCGATGATTGAGACCCAAATAAAAGAGAATTGAATTTCCGGCTTTAACAAACACAGCAACTTTTCGAGCAATTTGAAATCTGAATTTACTACTCAATTTTCGATCTCAAAAAGGGCCGGCACTTGAAGGGTTAAAAACTACAAAGATAGTGGCACAAAACAGTAATAATACAACCATATTGATTATTTATGATTTAGTATCAATATTATTCATTATACTGATATGATGAAATGAAGAAAAACACGTGAACTGTAAGCATTATTAGGAGCCAAAAAGTTTCGCCCATAGAAAGATCCACAAACTCGAACATGATAAAATTGCCTAACAATAGAAATTGTAAAAATAACCGGGGAGAACATTTATTCATGGTGAAAGCAAATCAAACATGTAGAAATGTCCACAAACCCGACCTTGTGAAAATTGTCCCACCAAAAGATGGAATAACTATTACACCATAATTGTATTTAATTAATATGTATAATTATAGTATCAGTCATACAGACTGACCAGTGGCCACGCTATCCAGAAAGATTTTGTTTCAGTAAATTTTCAAGGGATTACACATATCAACAGTCTATAAATATTAGGTATGGTGTCCTCTGAATTTACTTGACATCAAATTATTAAAAAATAATTACAATTGCTAAAAAATGTAAAGTTGTAGTATGAGAATAATATATAATATTTTTTATTAATATTAACTGCTTGTTCTTTAAATTTGGGATTATACTTAATAGTTTTCATGAAACTTTTGTTGAAACAACATCACTTGTAACAGCTTTTCGTGTTTCGCCAGTCCGTAGAATAAAAATAACAAACCGCGTGGACGGAAAAGGTCAATGTTTACGCTATTTTGAAGCTGTTGAGAAACGATTATAAAAAGAAATTTGTAATCGACAACGACAAATTTTTGTAAACAATAACAAAGAATTACTTTTTGTAAGTTTTTTGATTTTGTATATTTATTTCTATTTAAGGCTTTTCACCACCTCGGAAAGTTGAATGTGTACAATACCGTGTACAAAATCTTTCGTGTTTTGTGTTGTGTTCACATGATCAGAACGAAACGGTACAAAAATGAATTTCAATCGAAATCGAAACGAATCTTTTTAACATGTAATTGTGAAAAGTCTATTGTGATTAAAAGGATAGCTAATCTGAATAAACATGTCATCAGAAGCAGATGACAGAACAGAAGAAATTAATGCGAAAGAAAATCAACTTGTTTGAAACCCCATGATAAAGTTAAACCAGGAGGTATAGAAAGACAACCAACTATTTCAGCTTCAAAATAATAGTCAAATTTCAACTTAATCCCCATCTTTATAGAGCAATATATTTAGGAATTGGCAGTAACAGTTTCATGAAAATCAACAATAGCGAGTTCAGCAATATAAAACTTTCCAGCAGAGACGTACCTTTTCAAATGCTGTGCCACTGGCTGCTAGCTTCACGAATGAATATATTGATAGTGCTCGTATATTTGCATTCCCGAATAAAACGATTGCATCTTGGACTTCTTTTTCTCTTGGTGGCAAAGTTGTAGATAAGATAATGAAATACCTTTGTCTTTAAAATATAACATTAAAATTATACAAGGACATAAATATGAAGGAACAAGTTTAGAAAAAACTCCACAATATCTTAAAAGCGCCCATTGATGTAATCAAACGAGAGTGAAACCGATTGAGAGAGAATATTTGAAAGTGCTAAAAGAAACGGAGAGCATAAAACAAGATCTAGATCAACCAAACTCCCCACGTATTAATTCTTTGAAGAACTCCAGTTTTAAGGGACGCGTTTAATAATAAGCAAAGCGAGAGCAACATTTGTATCGATGATAGGAATTTAGCCTCTATCGAAGAGAACAACTTTACTCAATAAGTCGTATAAAAAAATTGTTTTTTGTTTTTATATTGTTTTCTTTAAATATTATAAACACATCATTTTAAAATCTAGAAAAAAAATATTGGTCAAAAATATTTAATGTTCTATGAATATGATTTATTTGCCAAGATACAGTCCAAGACGGTGAATTTAATTTATCTTTGAAATTATCGAGTACTTCCTTTCTACCTTTGGTATAGTTATTAGCACTCAATCTTTGTAAATCAACTTAACCTTGTACTCCATGGACTTCCTTACGCCAAACGCCTAATCTAGTGTCTGTATCCATTAAATATATCTACAATTAAATATATTCATTATCGTGTATTTAAATAGTGTACAATATTGTTGCTACTTTGGCAATATGCTCCACGTTTTCTGGTAGACTTCAAAAGGGTGATGAAGTATTCAATACAGGGGGGGGGGGGGGGGGGGGGGGGGGGGGGGGGGGGGGGGGGGGGGGGGGGGGGGGGGGGGGGGGGGGGGGG
>JAUEKX010214055.1:0-10499 GCA_031834005.1 Dendronotus venustus
TCGTCTTACTGTTTCGGCGCTGCTATGATCTAAAGAGGTCGAAGAGCCGTAAAACGAAAAACAAACAAACAAACAATAGTATATTATTATATTGAACAGATTTTGACCTGCAGTATCTGTAAAGATAGAATGTCAGTATTACATAAGGAATTGGTCTTTACACGTTATTGTAAACTGCTGGAGCTTATCCTCATTGGCTACAAGACAGATCTGTGTCAAGACAAAAACTTGACGATAGTCAATTTTACTGGGGACGGCATTCATAAGATTATAGTTCAGATCAAGACATGTTGATATGCAAGTTAATGTTGGCTCAATAATAATCTTGTGGTTTCCTGAACTTATTTGAAATCGTCAATCGTCAACTTTTTCTTTTTATTTCTTTTCTTGTTTAAAGCTTGAAAATGTTTAATACGATTTTTACCCCTCCATCTTCACAGTACAAAGCTACCAGGAGTTTTCCTGCAGTGCTGCTGTCAAGGGTAATGGTTGTAATGTGGAATACGCTCTTCATTTGTTGCATCTGGCCAAGGGAGATTTGAGTGTAAGATTTCATGTGTTGATTTCTATGTATCCTAACTCTCAGAATTGTTTTTGATTGAAACCTAGAAGTGTTGTACATCATTTAGAGTTAAGAGTTCAGAATACTATGGTCAATATTTATCCTTCATAAATATCAACACCTGATATATTGACTTTCTTCGTCTATTTAGTCCCAAGATTATAGGTTGTCAATATTTTCGTGTAGGGGTATGAATGCCATTTTCTTTGATAATCTTTGCATTGTGTAAAATGTTATCACTTTTTTCTCTAATTCTACAGAATGCTTTGTTGATGTTAATGGCAGAACCTCCATCTTTGCCCTATGGCCATCCAATGCTAAGTTACAAGTATCAAGGTAAGATTTGTGTTGATAGCAAGAAATCGATGTTCTAGCAATGAGAATGACAAAATACACTTAATCAACTCTGTTGTAGCTTATCTTCTATTGATTAATACAGACATTTTTGGGGGAAACCGATTATTAGAATGGAGAACTGAAAACTTAAAGTGTCAATTATCTTGAATTTTAAGTGTTGAGCGTAACCTGGTTTATTTTCCCTTTTCTTTCAGAAACGGATGCCTGGAACTCCAGTGAGATGGACAAATTTTCAAAAGCCATCCTAGGGCATGACAAGGACTTCTTCAAAATAGCTAAGGAGGTCTGTGCATTATTTTCAACATCTTGTTTTGCTATTTTGCAGTAGGGGTATCACCTTTTATTTTCATATTTTGGATGATCCTTTTTCTTCTTTTTTGCTCTCTTACCCACTAAAGAACTTACAAAAATAACTTTTCATCTCTGTTGAAGAGTTGATGTTTCAGAGATCTAGTGCAAGATTATATCATGACTCAGGATAAGAGTGATTGCTTCTGCGCTGGTTTGGTAGTTTTATCGAGGCATGTTTGGGTTCAATCCCCACTGCCGATGAAACATTTGCCCTTCTCTTCAGGCTTTTGTCTTTTGGCATTGTGCTTTACTTTCATCTTTATTCATTGTATTTTCCAGTGCCTGCTCATTTACTATGTTAAATATTGTATCAAATCTTTAAAAATGATTGCTCAAGCTTTGACATAAATCATCAGAAAGCTGGATTGAATTTATTTGGATTTTAAAAAATATGCTTTTTTTATTTTTCTACATTTCAGGTGGAAACCAAAACTGTAAAACAATGTGTTCAGTTTTATTACATGTGGAAAAAAGTATGCCTGGACGATTACAAGAGGCTGCGACATTCTCGCAACAAGCAAAGCGATTACAACACACGGCGACAAACGGAGAAAGCGGCTCTCGCTGCCCAAGCCGAGAAGGCAGCCCAGTCGGCTTTCCAGGGGGACGCCAACCACACCCTGACACCACCATCTGTGCCTGAGGTGGAAGTCCAAGAGAATTCCATCGACTCAGACAACATCAGTTGCCTCTCCGACAACGACGATGCTCGCTCTGTAGCTATGGTGAGCAATAAGTTTGCAGACCTGCAATTTCAATTTACAGAATTGCTTGAATTGTTCTTTTTTTTCTTCAGTATTGATTGGAAGTCAATAGTCTTAATAGTCCATTACCTGAAGTCTAGACAATTTTCAGGCAATTGTGTGTTAGGTCATTTACATCTCTTGAGTTTGCAAATGGTTTGACAGGCAGCTCTCATTGATTTATTTTTGGACTACTGTGTGACATCATGCATGACACACTCTCTCTCTCTCTCTCCTTCCCCCATCCGTCATTTAAATAAGAAAAGAATGCGCCTGCTGGTCACATCATTTTTCTTGCATTAATTATAATCTCTAATGATTATCTTGATTTCAAGAATTGATGATATTGAGATATGTTAAAGATCATTTATTTGCCACTACTTCCATCAATTTTACCATATATGACATATGATTTGGCTAGAATCTTTTAAGAAGAATGGATAACCCTAACCCAACACCAAATTAAATGTTTTTTTCTCGTCCCAGTCTGGCCATGGCACAGCCCCGAGTACGGCCAACTCAACTCCCACCCGTATAGAATCTCCAGTCCCTGCTCCAGTCACCACTGTCGTGTTCACATGTACGCATGAAGGCTGCAATGTGGTAAGTCCCAAAATGGCTAGGCTTTCCTCGAAATTCTTTATTAATTTTTACTGCTGTGTATTGCTTAAAAAAAGGTTTGGAGCGGGAGGCAAAAGTGAGGTCAGGGGTGATTTTTGTATTAGTAAGGGTGAATTTTCCATCTCTAAGTATTTCCCAAAGTTGATTATGATACTACCGATATTTCATTCATCTGAAAAATGCAACTGCTCAATCTGAAAGGCTATGTACTTTCTAACATAATATGTATATGAAATTGCCTTTCAAGGACAATAAAGATCTATTATTATTAAATCAAAAAAGGATTTATCAGGAAATTGTCAAATGTTTTCCTTCTGTTATTTTTCCTGTCAGTTATTGGTCCTGTTAACACGATGGCAATTGAGTGGATTGAAATTACTAAAATAAATGAAAATGCGTACACCTATTTCAGAGTTGCTCGTCTAAACAAAGCTTGAAGCGGCATATGAGGAAACACCAAGAGAAGCCGGCCGCCACCAGTAGTCCAGTGCGCAAACCAAGGCCCAGCACTCCCAGCAGGTCTCCTGTCTATGACAAGTTTGGGGAGGAGATATTCCCTTGTAGGCTGTGTGGCAGGTAAGACACAAACACACGAACACACACCCCCACTCATTTCCTTCAGCATTTTTTTCTCTCCAACAACCATTTCAGAACATCTTGGGATATTTCACTCATAGCTCGAGTCACTCTTAAATACTTGGGCTCAGCTGCTGGGGTTTGAAGTTCGTATCATTTGGATGGCAAACAGTGTGCAAACCACAAAAGCAATGCAAGGCCACACTCAATTCTTCCTGTCAGTTGTCGCATTGTCCTTTAAACACAAAATAATACAGTATTATACTATCTCCCTTTGACTAGAAATGTAATTGGTTTTGGTCTTTGTTTGTTTTCTCATCCAAGCAATATGGGTACCACCAGTGTATGAGAACGACCGTATTATAATTCTTGAAAAAGCTTTTGTTTTTGATTTACTTCGAAAAAGAAAGTAAAAACTTACCTTTGCATTATATTTCTTCTTTGTATCTTTTTTTTTTACATAACTCAGTCAATTTAAGCTTCAGAAATCTATAAATTTTCTTTTTCTTTTAATATTTTTCATTTTTTCTTCTTCCAATTCTAGAGTTTTTGCTAAAGTGAAGAGCCGAAGTGCACATATGAAGAGCCACAAAGTGGCCGAGCAAGCTCAACAAGAAAAGAAAGCGTCTGAACTGGCCGAGGCGGCAGAACCCCCGTCTGTGTTTGTTACTCACTGATCATGTTTTCCAGCTTTGCTTTATTAACTATTATTATTATCTATCAGTTGTCTACGATTATATTATTGTGTTTGATACCGCACAAGAAGAGAAGTTAAACTGTAGTGACATTTTTTTGTCTGATACAGAAATGTTAAAATTAATTTCTCTCTTAATTTTGTTTTTTTCCTCCATAACTTCTAACCAGTACATCCATTTTACTTACTGGTAATGCTGCTGAGCATCAGACGTGGATGTTTGACAATGGATGCATGGATCAGAGGGACGGTTTGTTGAATTTAACTTTTAAAAGGTCAAAGTGCAATTGGCAAGTGCTTTTAATCCAAAACTATGTGTGATACTATCGTAGATTTTGTTGTCATTGTTCTTGTCTTCATATAAGTATGAATGGTTTTTCTAAAATGGAGAATGTATAGTATAATATCCTTTACTATATATAACTAGACTTGATTCTTTTCTCTTTTTAGAATTTTAGACCTATACACATGATGCTCCTGTCGTATTTATTTTAGTGATTTGAAATCTCTTGCTATGAAATAACTAACAGCCCCGTTTCCAAGGCAGCTTTTATCATGATGAACGTAGGGCAATGCATTGTATTGTATTGATGAAATGAAAATGTTGTTATGTGAATAGTGAGCAAAGCGTCGTTTGCTCTTTTTTCAAATTGCCAAACCCTAATTAATATCCCATCGTATTGAAATGTATTATTGTGTTTTAGTATAATATTCAATCTGACCTATCATCATTATAATATGAATTACAACAATTTTTATACTCTTTGTTTATTTTAATATTTTTTGTTTTTGTTTTTTTTAGTTTCAAATATCTTTTATTTTTATAGATTCGTCTCTTTTATCCATTTTACTTACCTTTTTCTCAGAGTGAAGTTGCCATCTTGTAAAGTTTTTTAAAATTCCAAATTGGGTTTTTATCATTTATGTGGTTGTGCAGTTTGGTTTTTTTCGTGTAAATATCTCTTTGCAAAATGAACAATGACCGGTTGGTCGCTAACCGTAAGCATATTTTCTCATATCATGTGTAAATTTGTAAAGTTTTAAAAGTTTGATGTCATAAAAAGAAAAATTATATTTTGGTTTTAGGTTTAAATCTTCTTTTAAATATCTCCTATCTCACCTCCTACTCATTTTCGGTGCGTGTGCGTAGATGTTTGTAGAGACACATTTGTATAGGTATACATTTCGGTTTGTGTATGTGTGTCTTTAAATATTGTAAGTTTGGCATGCGTATATCTGTGTATTTTAAACTGTGGTTTCTTATTTTTGCGTATTCCCTTACTTGTTTCAATGCAGGGAGAATGAATGTGCTATAACTTGAATGCCGTGAGGGGTTGAATAGCAAATACTTGAGCAAATCAAAATAGTTCAGTTGTCATTGTTTCATTGTCTCATCTCTTTTTATGCTTTCTTTTCTCGTCTCTAGGTTTCATCCTTTGGTTCAGTTCTCTAAACATTTACCTTGGTAAAAATCTACACCTCTGATTCTTTTACTGGAAGCATTGTTGTTTCTTTGTGTAATATCCCTTTTGATATAATGAAATTTATGTTCTTATGTTTTACCCAGTCTTCTTGTACAGCATAATATTCCTGAAAACTACACACTATTGTCCTGATACGCTAGAGTTGTTGTTCTATTGAGAAGGCAGACATTGATCACATAGGTTTGGTATCTTTCACTGGTATTGGGTATTGAAGGTAAATGGGAGGTAGTGGTGCGAGAGGAGAGAGAAGTGGCATCTTGTTCATCTATCCATTGAGGTTAGCGACTAAATTGTATTTCTTTATTTTTTGTATGCACTGTATAGGGACTAAGCAGATAACTAATTCGTGGTTGGGATATTGGGACACCCCACCATAAAATAAGATGATAGTGCATGGATGATGCTGTCCTAGCAATATATTCTGGCAATGTAGTTATTACGAGGCAAGCACAATCCAGATTGCTTTGGACTTGGTTTTTTGGAAGATAGAAACATCGGACAGTCAACTCTGTCAAACTTTTAGGTTCACTTTAGTCTTCATCATTAGTATTAGTATTATAGTAATTTTATTATCAGTGGTAATTTACTAGATTGATAAGAAATAGTTTTGAAATAGCAGCCATCTCCTGTCTTTTAATAAATGTCAAACCATGATCTTACTTTTCCCCAGCACTATACGACCTCAATGTGTCGATGTGCTATGTTCACACTAACAAATTAGGAAGAAAGGAATAGGCCGACATGTTTGAATTACTCTTTCACCCTTTGGGTGCCTTAAGTTTTTTTTTTTGTATTTCTTTTGTGTAATCTTATCTTGATGTGATACATTCTCTACCCTTTAAAATATGAAAAATGTGGCCATTTATTTTGAGAGATGTATACATTTTTTTTGCTACTGCTTTGTTTTACATAAAAAGTTTGATTGATATTTGAAAAAGTAGCATGTGACGAGTTGTTTTATATTGATCCTGACCCCGATGGAGCGAGTAGTGTGTGAGCTCGTCATCTCCAGCAGGACCCAGGGCCCGTCACCCTAATGGTTATATGCTCTCTATATCAGGAGGTTGGTAGAGACTCGTGGCAGTGACTATATATAATGAATGTTGAATCAATCAATGACTGAGAGAAATTATTTGCTATTAATTTTGTCTACCATTTAGGCTAATAGATAGTAGGTTTGTTTTATATCACCTTTTACAGAAATTTTGTTGTATGTATGTTAATGTTAAGATTTTTATAGGGTAATGAATAAGAACAACGCCAATTTTACGCACAACATACAATTTATCCTTTCCTATTTAAATGCTTTAAATAGCATATTATTATGGTTGCAGAAAGAGAAGCAACTAAATTTTATATCTAACACTAACTGGCTCACTCAACCCTGGTGTAGAAATGGATTGTAACTCAGAGCTGTGTAGAAGAAATAATCTGTGATTGACTAGCATCCTATCCAGAATGCGACATAAATTAACTTTAAAAGTTCTTACCACAGGCTTAGGGTTGATTTTTGGACTTTTTACTTAAGTAAGCTGTAGTTTTTAAGCATGTTTGGTTGTTTTCTTGTTTTTTAAATTAATATCGTAGTGCAGTATTATATTATATTTTGTGTTGTGCCAGTGCTATATTTTCTATGAAAATGTAGAAGTCATAATTACAGTTTCTTTCTAAGGCTGTGCTTTTCTTTTAACCGTTTTTTCCCAAGTTTGTTTTAACCATGTATTGGAAGTCTATTGAAGAAAAACAACTTATAAAGAGGTGCTATTTTATCCTGTGGATGTACTGTAAACTGTTGAGATTGGTCGAGATTCTTTGCATCATCACTGTTGTTATTCTTGTTCTTATTGTTACGTACTATACTCCAAAATGGTTACTACTACGAATACTAAATTTTGGGGACAGTCCATTTCAATATCCGGACCAGAAGTGCTTTTATTTTCATAATATGAACACTTTTTTTTCGCATTTTATTTTGTACTATCCATTTTGGAGTGTATTATCATTATCAACATCATTGCTAATGTCTTTAAATGTTACTCTTTATACGTCACAGGAATGGTGGTGTAAGTCTGTTTTTATTTTTCATAATTTGTTTTTGTTAATGATAAGCGTGATGTGTTGTGTGTGTGTGCGTGTGTCCTGTCATGATATCTGGAATAGAAAAACAGTTGCGGAGGTTGTAATTTAATTAAAGGCTGATGACGATATTACATATATATGGGGTTTAAAAGTGGAGGAGGAAAAAATGTTAGATTAGGCCGGCTCTATTGATAGGGTAGTTTAATCATTAATATCCATCTACTAATGATAGTGATAAATTCTGTTTTGATAATGATAATAACTTATTGATTGTATTGTCATTATCCTTATTTCTTCTACTTTGTGGTCACCATTATCTTTCTAGTAGTTAGTGGTACCTGTACAGTTTATTTTCACTCACTATTTTTCATCTACCCTCACTCTTTATGATATAGTTAACATTTGAAAATTCACTTTAACTTTAAAGAAAAGTATTTGTATGGTTTAATTACTATCTATCACCTTTGTAATCAAGAGAAGGCTATTATATTATTTTCTGGCAACCGTTGATAACTTGCAGTTTTTGATAACTTCGTCATAAATAAATCATTGTCATTAAGATGGCGGATATAATTTTTTTCATACTAGAAAGGCAAAACACTTAAAACTTAAAGCGTTAATTGCTATGACTATGTGTGTCCAACCAACTGGTACTGTTAGCTCTACTGTCTGGTTCCCACATACATAGGCATTCATTCTGTTTGGCAGCAGTTAATCATCCTCCTTACCTTGTTTTAACCAAGATATAATACATACCAGTCCTGCCTGCCTGACGTAAGCTGGCTCTTTTCCAGATATCATAACAACACCCTACCCTCCCTGTTATTGAAGATAATGAAATGTATTGACGATGGAGTGATTTGATCTGGTCTCATGAATGAAATTCTTATTCGTCTATCTATTTACAGTCAACCTGTACAATGATATCTAGAGAATATGTTCTAGAAATTAAACATTTTTAATTTTGTCATGACAAAACTCTGGTTTTCTTATTTTATTGTATTCTTTAAATTTAAAAAAGATAGGGTTAGGCAGTTATTGTTCCTGAAGGGTTCTACTAATCTCCTCATCTTGTGACTAACTAGAATTAGAACATCGATTTCCCCCCGCACTTCATGCTGATCCAAAACTGTGTCGATTCGATGGATCGAATAGAATGGATTATGTATGGACTTTAAATAGAGGATTGCTAAATATTCATGGGATTTGTGAAATGGCATTGGTCGAGTGGTCAGTGCTTGGCTCCCTCCCAAGTTCGAACCCTGGCAAAGGAGAGTTGTTCATGGAGGCTGTAACTTAACCCCAGCCCTGTGTTGTCTATTGCAGACGGACCATATGTATTAAAAAGCATAACCTATGCACAGTGGGCTGATCACCTGCTTGCCGTAATTCCTGATCCATAATATTGCCTAGTTCTGCATTATGTCAAAGGGGGTTTATTGGGACATCTACCTCATTCACCATTTAAGACTTTACATGGAGCTGGGTGCCGACGCTGTTTACGCGGTATAAGTGTAAGGCAATGGATAACAAACAAACAATCTATGCTATGACCTAATGCTATGTTGGCGATAGGGGATTCCTTCAAGTTCAAGAGGGAGCCATGATACTCACAAGGGTCGAAGCTTATCCTGGTTTCCCATCGCGTAAATAAATGGACCGACAGAGGCTGTTTTCTAGATGATATTGTCTGTGGCAGATTACTTCCCAATCCAAGTGTGCGACTCAGTACCTAATACAAACGTTTCTTAATAAAATGGTACGTAGTCTCATTTTCGTGTTGTCTGATTTGTTTGTCCACTCCCCTAATCCCAAGGTAAGGTAGTAAGTAGTATGGGATAATAAATCACCTAGTCATCGGAGATGCAGGATACATTCGGAGGCCCTGTGTGTAATTCGTGCACAATATAATAATACTAATAATATAAAGAATCGAAATGAGCAGGCTGCAAAGTTCCAATTATAAAAATAATAATATTATAATCTTTATTGTCCATTATCAGTCGTTTTGTTTGTTTGGTGTACGTTGCTCATCGTAATATTAGACATTCATTATGCGTTTAAATGCAACAGGGTTAACGATAGTCACAGACAGAGGCCACTCTGTAGATATAGGACGCTCGTCTATCTGAACTTTTGTCTCGTTGCAGCGAGTCGAGAGGTAGCAATAATTCAAACTCAAAGCACTGGTCTGTCCTTTACCCAGCGGCCATATACCGGTATCGACGCTTCCGCTTATGTCGTAGTTACAGCAGTAGTCAATCATCGAAGCCAGAATTTGATATACATACGTACTACATTGTTTGTTATCCAATGCCTTATACCGCTTTCGCAGTGTCGGCACCCAGCTCCATGCCAAGTCTTAAAGTTAAATGGTGAATGGGGTAGATGCCCCAATAACCACCTTCGACAAAACACAGAGCTGGGGAAAACTATGGATCAGGAGTTACGGCAACCAGGCGACCAACCCACTGTACCCGTCATTGAATGGCGATATGAGCAATACACTAGACGCATTACTCAGCTGCTCACCAAGCAACTTTTTATATCGCCAACTTTGTGTTGCCTCTCAGAAGTAAAAATGAGAGCACACACACTGCAGGCTTTATACGTACCTACCACATTGTTATTTCTACACGACATGGCGTGTCTTTAGATAGAATAGGATACAGATTACCACGGTATCGTGCTCAGAACGGATTCGTCACAATGTATTATAATAATTTCAAGATGGCAATACAAAAGGCAAATACTTACATTAGAATTCAACATAGACCTATCTAATAGTAATACATCGACAACATTAACATAATTTTGCAACATTCAGACGTAAAAAAACATTCCCTCAGACGTAAGTCGTAAGTCCGGGAGATAATAATAATAATGATAATAATTGTATTTATATAGCGCCTTTCACCGAGGCCTCACGGCGCTTCACAAAACATTGACTTCCCTATCACATCTCATTCTCACACCAAGGGGGGGGGGGGGGGGGGGGGGGGGGGGGGGGGGGGGGGGGGGGGGGGGGGGGG
>JAUEKX010214165.1:9553-22447 GCA_031834005.1 Dendronotus venustus
TTTTACTGTGTTAGTGAACAAGCCACAGCTTGTCAGTTTTGTGCAGATGGAACAATTTACAGTGATGAATGTAACGATTGTGTGCGTCCTGGCACAGGTAAGATATAAGTTTTAAATCTGCACAGCTTGTATTATTTTGGTATTCACTTTGATACTTACTATCTATATCTATTATAATCTACCATTAGTTTGCTCATCAAAAACTACAACGCTAGAAACGCCACCAGAAACAACCCAAGCAACAACAACATCACAGGCTTCATCATCTACAGACTGTAAGTTTGATGTCTCTATTTTGTATAGTAGTTTTAGTAATACATCAAATTAATTGACTAAACATCAAAACTGGAAAACTTTCACTTTTCAGGTTTTATTATATATATTGTTCTGTGCCCCTTTAAACCTTTGTCAGGATAAAACAAATGGACTCTTTGGACATCCAGATAATTAAAAGCAATTTTTCCAATCTAGATGGGCAATCATCTATATGCCAATTTTGTCTAATGTTCTAATGTTTTCTTTTCCGACAATTGTGGCATGTGTATAATATATATATAAGTGGCATGTGCAATAATAAACACTCTTTTTTTTCCACCAACTTTTTAGGTCCACCAACGAACTTTTGCAAGAATAAAGACAATGGAAAATATGCAAATCCCAATAACCAAAATGAATTCTTCTCATGTAACGATTACGTTGCATCAGCATGTCTTAGCTGTCCTGGTAATCTTTATTACAAAGCTGAATGTGATCAATGTTTACAATCAGACGTCCCTTGCCCAACCCAAAAAACTGCAACTAAAGGGCAAGATACAGGCCCTAAAACATGTCCACCAGCTAATTTTTGTAAAAAAAAATCGGATGGGAATTATGCAAATCCATCTAACAATAAACAATTCTTTTCTTGTGTAAATGAACGAGAATCAGCATGTCAAAACTGTCCAGCTAGTCTTATTTTCAACGAAGAATGTAAAAAATGCAATTATCCTACTGCGAAATGTGACGCTGTCACTACGATGGTTCCCCAAACAACTCAGAGTCAATCGAATGAACAAAAGTGTGAGTTGCTTTTTATTCATGAGATCATTAAAATTAATGTTTCATTATTGTTGTTGTTCAAGAATTAAAATGTTACTGATAATTGCACCTTTACAATAGTACCTTAATCTAAACATTTTGTTGTTCTCAGGTTCCAGTGAGGGTTTCTGTAATGGTAAAGTTAGTGCTACATTTCAAAGTCCTTATGACAAGACCAAATTTTTCTCGTGTGTAGAAGGCCAAGCAACATTGTGCCAATCATGTCCTGGTGATTTAGTTTATGTAGAAAAATGTGGACAATGTTTAGTTCATGAACCAGGTATGTAGTTTTCTCTTCTGATCCTCTTTTTTTTTATTATCATCCAAAGCTTTAATGTCAGAAAATTTCGTTGTAATGAACTTTTGCAAATTAGGTGTTCATTTCCATTTCGCGAGAATTTTTAATCACGAATCGAGAAGATTGTCAAAGATTTTTTGCCATTTTTTATTGTGTTGAAATAGTCGCTAAAAATAGTGGTTTTTAGTTTCTTTTTGTTAAAACCTGTTATGATACTTTCATTGATTTTTGGAAATCTATGTAATCGAAACAATTTAAGAAAGAAGTTAATATTCGCATTTAATATTCGTGGGACATTACAGTTTTAAAGTCTCCATCATGTCTTAATTGGACCAAATAAATTGACAATAATCTAAAGCATCAGAAATATTAACAATATACAGAAATCCTGTAATAACCTATAAAAATGTTTTTTACACCGTTTATGCAACAATTTCGATAAATCAATATTTTTCGCCACAGTGCCTACTATTTTGAAAACAACAAATACATACACCTTAGTATGCTATTATCATATATATTTTTGTTCAAATTATATTATGGTATCAAAAAATCGAATCACTGAATTGTGACTTTATGAATATCATTTTCATAACTATTTCAGGTCACAATTATAAATGCGATAAAGCAGCAGAAAATACTGGTGGCGGATCAAATAGTAATTGTAAGATATTTTTTTGGTTAACTTTTCATCATTTTTCTAATCTTACATTTGGACATATTTTTTTATATTTCTTCTTTCGATCATTTTCTAGGTGCTCCGTCTGATTATTGCAAGAACAAGGCTGATGGGACTTTTCAATTGGCAAGCGATAAATCGAAATTTTTCTCTTGTGTGAGTGGCTTGGCAACACCATGTCAAACCTGTCCTGCTGGACTTGTTTATGTTGAAGTTTGTATTCAATGCTTGGAAAAAGACACTAGTAAGATCGTATTTCCTTTTCCTCCATCTAAATAATTAATATCAGTAAGATCTACCGAGACAAATACATAGATGTAACAAAATTTATTAAACATTAAAGTTATTTTGTTTAGATAATGCAAAGGAGTGTTTTGGAGGTAGACCATCTACAACTCTAAATCCAAGCAAACAAAGCTCCATTCCAAACACGCAAAATCCAAACCCAAACCCAATGACTACTCCAAGACATCCAAAGTTTTGCGTACCGCCATACTTTTGCAATGGAAAAGTTGATAGAACATGTCAAAGTCCGTTCCATCAAGCCAAATATTTCTCTTGTAAAAATGGAGTAGCAAGTGAATGCAGTACTTGTCCAGGAGATTTAGTGTATATTGAAGTGTGTGATCGTTGCATGAAATATAACCCTCGTAAGTATCCATATTTTATGCGTTTAGTTGCACTCTTATAACTACTTGAAATCTTTAATATTATTTTACATTGCTGTTTTTAGATAACCAATATAACTGCGACAGTAATATGAGCGGAAGTAGTTCAACAACAACAACAATGCCAAACTCGCAAACAACAAACACTCCCATGAAAACAATGACGCCAATTGCAATGGATACAACAACCAAATCAGCTTCAAACGATTGTAATGATTTAAACAATTGTATTGCACAGCTGTTGAGAAACTATAAACACATGTATTGATTCTCTTATTGGATTGTTTATAATAATTACCACTTTTCGTTTTAGGCGCCCCTAAAGACTTCTGTAGTAACAGAGATGACGGTATATATGGAAACCCAAAAGATAGAGCCCAATTCTTTGGATGTCAGAACAAAATATCAACTTTATGTCAAAACTGTCCTTCTAATTTGATATTTGTTGATGCCTGTAGGAGATGTTTCGAATTAGAGAGTGGTAAGGAGTGTGTTTTTATAAATATATTTAGGAAATTTATAATTTTCTGTCTCAATTAACACAACATTCGCCAAGTCAAGCAAAGATTTCACTACTTTGTTATTTCTTTAAAGAGCTCTTGAAATAAACAAGAAAGAAGAGAGTAATAGTAACAGGAAAAGAGAGAATTCAAACACATAAAAAAGAATATTAATTGTATTTCTTATTTTAAAAGAACATAAGCTACAAAAAAAGAAGATTAATTTTTAGGGTTTTGAAAACCTCCTAACTAAAATGCTTGATATATAAAGAGAAAGCACTTTTTTTCTTGCTGTGACCTTGTTTTCTTTGTTTGTAATACTGATCGTTTTTGTTTTCTATCATACAACCAATACGCGCAAAAAGACCTTTTAACTGGCACCAATAGAATATCTGAAATATGATACACTACTAAATTTAAGCAACATGTGACAAGATGATGTTTAATTCGAAAGATTTTCTTCATATAGATTGCACTATGAAACCAACAACAACAATAACAACAACAACAGCAGCAGCAACAACAGCAGCAGCAAAACCGTTATCAGATCAATGTATGTAGATACTCTTAGTTTTAACTTTATGGCAATTTTATGTAATACTAATTTGTACATTCAAACTCGAAAATTATTATAACTTGTAGGTCCACCAGAAAACTTTTGCGTTGGGAGATATGATGGTGGTTATGCAAATCCGAAAGATGGATCTCAATTTTTTTATTGTTCTAACAATATGGGATCCAAGTGTCTTTTCTGTGCTGAAAACCTTGTTTTTAAAGAGGAATGCCAAAGATGTCTTTACCAAGATCAAAGTATGATCCTTCATTTTGTTAATTTTATTCACGGTTGGAGTGCTAGCTGAAAGTCAATTTAAATTCAATATGTCTGTCAATTATTCCGCTTCGTCAAGAAACATGCGCAAGTTTTAAACGCTGTGTAATAGAGCATGATACTTAAAACTATAATATGATCTTTATCTTTTGTAAATACAAAGGAAGGGAGAAAAAAGGTCTTGGTTACAGAAAAATTAGTTGATTGAAGTAATATTTATATATTTGTGGAATAATCTTGGCTAGCACCTTAAAATATTGAGTTCACTCATAATTTATATTAACAAAGTTATTATGATATATAGGTTGTACCGCACCAAAACCCATGACAACGCAATCATCACCTGATGCAACTGCTACAACGCGATCAACAACTACACCAGAACGATCCACATCCTGTAAGTTAGTTAATTCAAGGATCTAATTGAGATCTTTTCGTAAGATAACAGTTCTAAAAATTAATACTAAATTAATATGAAAATTAGTCATGGAAATTAATTCCTGCTGAAGTAATTGAATAAACCGAAATTCTAAGAACTGTCACCCTTATAACAATAACAACGTAGAGAGAAGTAATACAAACTGATATTTTAACAATATATTTTTTATTTGCTTTATCCTTTAATTAATCCATTACAATGAGTTTTGGAGTTTTTATTCTTGAATCTTGAGGTTTTGGCGTTATATTGTTTAGCTATACTGTAATATTTCACTTTAATTTCTTTTTTAAATCCTTCAATGTTCGTCAATTGCTCTTTTTTGTTTAATCTTTTTTGTACTCACTGAAACATTCAAATAAGATTTATTTTGACGATTCGCAAAATACCCCAAAACGAGCTATTTCTTTTGATTTACCGCAAAAATTAGTACCAGCCACAAATAGTACCATTTAAATATGGATATAAACTTGCTTTCTTGTTTTATAGGTGCACCAGCTACGTTTTGTAATGAAAAACCAAACAGACAATTCGCTAATCCAGAGAACAGGAACCAATTTTTTGCATGCATAGATAAAATGGCCACACCATGTATTGAATGTGGACCAAATCTTGTTTTCAATGAAGAATGTAGACAATGTCTTTTTGCTGACCAAGGTAACAATCATAACTTACTCTTTTATATTAAGAAATCTTTTATATTCGGAAATACTTAACATTGTTTTTATTCCCTTAGATTGTTCCACACCAGAACCTACAACGCCAACTACCACTACTTCACCAATAAGAACTACAATCTCTACACCAGGATCAACTTCCTGTAGGTTAATTAAAGTAGTTAATTAACTTGTCGTAACAGTCACTCTCATATTGATTTAAGACTGAATTAACCTATTTGAAGTTTATTGAATATAAATCCGGTGTAGATGTTAACTTGCTTTCTTGTTTTATAGGTGCACCAGCTACGTTTTGTAATGAAAAACCAGACAAACAATTCGCTAATCCAGAGAACACGAACCAATTTTTTTCATGCGTAAATAAAGTAGCTACACTATGCCTTAATTGTGTAGCAAATCTTGTATTTAAAGAAGAATGTGAACAATGTCTTTTTGCTGATCAAGGTATTTAAGTAGTTTTAATTTTAATTTTAATGAAATTGCAATTACAGTTACAATGAAGCGAGGAAGCAAACAAAACAATTATTTTGCGATTTCAAGCTTGGGTAAACGTACAAACTTTTATATAATATGAAACTTTTGGAGAATGAAAATTAAAATATCACTGACTTTTATGTTTATTTTCAAAAAATATTTTTTTAACAATGATACTTTACTAATTTTATTAATGTAGATTGTCCGCCGACGACAACACCTATTACTGGAAAAGCATGTGGTAAGGCAAAATTCGATTACATTATTCTATATGTTATTGTTAATGATAAACCCCTGCAAAAAAGGGTTTTCTTACACCACACTTTATATTGAGGAATAACAGTTTGCAAAAATTCGCTATTTTTAAAGTTCTATACACGTATTAACTTTTAATCGAATCCAGCATTTTGCTTAAAAATGTTGCCTTACTTTCTTCCCAATGACGTAAGAATTTTAGTGTTCTCAAAGAGAAGTTAATGCTGAATCAACTGAATAACGAATTCTTTCTTATAAAACATATTTAAACATTTGATAATGCGGGCTAGAGCCTACAGGAAAGCTTAAAGTGGCGGCATGCACTTAAATAAACGACAATACTACGAGAAATTCATAAAGTGTCTTACTTATGTTACTTTCTAAGAACACCTTAACCCTTAAATTTCTCTACAAGAATCAAATCCTTAATCAGCTCCTTTTAATCATGTTCGTCAATTATACAGTGATAAAATATAAAACGTGGAATTTGTGATTTGCAAATTGTCTACGTTCCTCTTTCCTCTCTCTTCTCTCTACGGTTTATTAATCCAACGTTTTAAATTTCCAGATAATCCAGACTTCTGTCTTGGCAAACTCGATGGGAAATTTCAACGTAATCCTTTAAAGAAAGAAACATATTATTACAGTTGTGAAAATAATAAATGTTTTAAAAGAGCCTGTCTTCGAGCTGACAAGGTATTTGATGCAAAGAAAGGGAAATGCGTACCAGAAATTATAGATAGGTAAGTGAGCAATAGGTAAGCAATAGCTTTCGATGCAATAGAAAATTATAAGATAATTATAATAAGACATTCCCAAAAATTCTGTTATGCCCGAAGTTTAATTCATTAATTCATTTGTTGTTCTTTTAAAATTAATCATGCATTAATATCAAACAAATACTATGGAGACGCGTATCTGTCAGAAAGATTACTTAAATCAAAGAATTCTGCGACTTCAAAAAAATTCAAGGACGTCCAAAGTATTTTTAGAACGTTTAAAGAATTTTAGGACATCCAATGAATAAAGTTAAACTATCTTTCTTGTAGACATGCGGCTCCGTAAAATGCAGGTACTAAAAACAAACTAATTTCTAATTTCTGTCTTTCTAAAGAAAATGTAAAAAGAATAGAGAATAGTTAGCATGGTCACTATTCCTGCTTATCGGTACCATCTTGACTAATAACATTGTAGGATTTTATCAGTACCAAAATCTTTCATCATACATACCCATCTATTGGCTATGCTTCACTTTGTGCAAAACTTTTTTTATTTGAATAATTAAAAACAACATTAGCAAATTTTCTCAATTACATATTTCTTCTGTAACGTATCGTCATATCTAAATAACAGTCCTTCACTTTAACTCTTTGAAACTGAAATTTGTTAAATTAGTTTTTTACTTGAAATGTTTTTTAAAAAGCATGAAATTATTTTCAGATATTTTGGAATAAAATTGTGTACTAAACGTTTTTGCTTTTATTACATAATTTTATGGATTTTTAAAAAAATGTTACTCAAATTTAAATTACTGTTATATTTTTACTTTCGTTTAGCTAATCCAAAGTTTTGTGTGAATAAAGCAAATATCGATTATGAACGAAAGCAGAAAGAAAAAGAACCGTATGATTACGAATATGATAATAGAAAATGTATTCAACGATCTTGCCCTGCACAAGAACTTTGCTTTTTCGGAGAGGAAGCAAGATGTAAAAAATGTGCTCCTAACTATTCATCCATAGAAGCAGTATAATATAAAAAAAATATAAAAAAAATTTGTAATGAATTTCCATTGTTAACAATTTTTATTCTTTTGTAAATAATTTTGACGATAACTCTAGTTTAAGAATCCTTTTAATTTCACCAAAATATTTTTCATGTTATTACAAGCGCAAATAAACGTCTTTATTAAAGAACCTTTATATTTCTTAGTTTTTTCCTTACAATATACAACTAAGAAAGATATATGAAAAGCTGAGGCCGTGAAAGCTGAGCGTGCCTTACAATGGTAATAATAGCAACAAATTGAAATTATAAAAGATGGAACCTTTTAGTTTAAATTTAGGGATTTAGATCAATATGCGAGCATAATGGACGAAGAAGAAGGCACTTTAAAAGTTAAAAAACTGCAAAGATTTTCTTTCTCACCCAAAAATGACGTGCAATTTTCCCTCTTTGTGCATAAAGTTCGTTATTTGCGGAGTTACTAATTGAG
Source organism: Dendronotus venustus (assembly GCA_031834005.1). NCBI lineage: Eukaryota > Metazoa > Mollusca > Gastropoda > Nudibranchia > Dendronotidae > Dendronotus > Dendronotus venustus. The sequence continues at coordinate 17,662 of JAUEKX010214165.1, forward strand.
CCAAATCTTGATAAACACCAGATTAAATACCTTAGCTAAACAAAATCTTTAAGCCAAAAATTTCAATAAAATTAGTTTATTATAGAACTAAAAGTAATATAAACTTATTAAAAAAGCATTTATTAGAAATTTGAATTTCAAACTATTAGAAAAACAACAGTCATAGCAGTTATGACATCAAATTTAAAGCTATTTAATACAATGAAGAGATTGCACCTAGATCAGTTGTTCAAAAGAATGTACAATTACACCAGAACTCTAAGTTTTTTTATACAGAGATTAATCAATTCAATTAAAATTACTAAAAGCCTATTTCGCATCCAATAGCAACAACAAATAGAATTGATAATAACAACTACAATACAACAACTAGGAATGTTAGTAGGCTTTATAATGTTATGCATAAATAAAAATGACCAATACATCTATATAACATTGAATGACAAGAAGAAAAAACATAAGAAAGATAAGAGCGATCACTTCACAAGCAAAAAAGTTGTTTTATCGTTGTGGTAAGTTTTCCAAATCTTGCAATAAATATACCAAAATTTGTCTGCGTCAATGATGAATTTAACGTTCAATCAACGTTCCTTTATTATTATTCTGCGTTTAAATGAACTATTTTTGTTTATTTATTTGTCATCGTTACACTTTTTAGAATACTAGACGACTACAACTACTCACAAACATGAACAACTTCGGAGCTTCGTCATCTAAGAGAGATTCCAGTTTTTCAAAAAACACACCACGTATAGTTGCAGTTAAAAAATGTGCGACAAAAAATAAATCCCAAATAAAAGATAGCAGTCAAATTGATTTACTAACAGAAAAAGAAAACAAATTGATTTTACCTATTCTTGAATACAAAATTGACTCTTTGGGGAATTTTGAAATTGCCAGCAATATTCCAAATGTAACAGGTACAACTCCCGACCAAACCATTTGGGATGGTAAAGAAAGTTCACTTCAAGCAACAAAACCAGCAAAACACAGTGGAAATGAAGTATTAAATTCGAAGGGACAACGTCCTCCACCTGTTGTACCTAAACCAAAGAATAAAGCACCATTGAATGCTATGAAAGTATTAGTTGATGAAAATGGAGATCCACTTTATGCTCCTGTTGTGAAAAGTAAAGACAGAACTGAGAGTGAATTAAGTCGAACTAGTGAATCATCCAGCCAATTACAAACAATTGAAACAACAAGCTATTCATTAGAACCTTTCTACGCTTTACCAGAACGAAGTCCAGATATGCAAAGGAACATCAAAGAAGCATTTTTGTACAGTTCTACTGATGGAAACATTGCAATGGAGGAATCCAGTCAACAAGATTATGATCCTTATTCGATGGTAGAAGAATTTAGGTTAGGTGAGGGTGGATTTATGTACAATACGAAAATCGTTATACCAACACCAGATATGACCGAGACAAACTATTCGATTTATGAAGAAGTGAGTGCTTCGACAAAACGAGAAGCGTTGTATTCTTCCATAGAGACAGAAAACAATGCAGAAGGAAAGAAATCCCCATTTATGCGACGAACACCATCTCCTTTACCTCCAATACCAATCAATGATGAGGATCTTTCGAAAAGAAAAAACGAGGAAACGTTAGCTATGCAAAGTATTTTACAAAATACAGGTATAAGTCAAGATGGAAATGTCAAAGTCAATCTTTTGCAGACGTACAATGTTCAAATCAAAGGAATGGAGCCTGAAAATAATCTTGAAGATGATTTTACGCCACCTCAAACCATAAAATCTACTAACCCTGGAGAATCATATTATATGTCTACAGTAACACCATATTCAAGTAATTTGGGAAGCGGAGTTTCGTCATCCGAAAAGCAATTGCCAAGCCATTACCATCATGAATACAATAGCAGTGAATATACACGCGCATACTTGAGAAATCGTTCCATAGCGTTTGATTTCAACACCGAACGAAGTGAGAGAGACTTGAAGAGTAAAAGCGACACCCTCAAATATTTTAGTAGTGAAAACCTAAACAATAACAATGATTGGGTTGATAATGTTAATCGATCATCAAAAGCACCCAACTGTACAATACAAGAGAATAACGGGCATCCATTACTAGAAGATCCGTCGTTCTTATCGACTCAATCCGAGAAAACAACGCATAATCCACCGAAAGAACGACAGCATAACAAATCATTTGCCAATTTCATTCGTTCAGCAAAGAAGTCATTCAAAAGGAGTAAAACAACTTCTAGTACCAACAAAAATACATTTTATTCGCAAAAACGTCAACACTTTTTTCAAAAGAAAATCGCAGATGATATTTAGTGTTTTCTTTGGAAAACCATTACGATAACGATTGTGATAATCTTTAAACTTAACAGGCAATATTATTTTACAGTTACACCTCCTTATAACTAATATTTCTTCAAAGAATTAAAACTAAAATGCATTATTGTATTAACTTATGAAATCATTTCAAAAGGGTCACATGTTCGAAAGCACTCGTTAGAATAATGTAATATATATACATACAACAGCATTTTCTGTCTTAAATATTATATATACATACCAGAGAAAATATAGCATCCATTTATACTAAACGTTTCGATTCCTCTGCTTCAGAACTTCTTTACTTGGGCTTTCCTGTTACGTACCGTTACTGTCCTTGGAAGAATTTCAAAGAATTTGAAAGCCACAATGAGGCACAAAGAAAACTTTTTTTTCAAATATATCAAAACCAAAAAATCGAAAAAACCTTGTTTACACTTGTTTAAACTTGCTATTTGAATTTAGAATTTTATTGTACTTTATTTTACAAGATTCCGTTTATTAATTATTACCTTTCTTTTGTTTTCTTTTGTTACATCACAATAACTGTAGAGGAAAGGTGGGAAGATTATAATTGTTACTTTTAAATGAGTTTGAGTTAATATATCTTTTTAAAAATTATCTAATTGTGCTTTCAAAGTATAGATATATCTTTTTAAAAATTATCTAATCGTGCTTTCAGGCCATAATCTTTGGGCTTTCAATTTAGTTATTAAATTTTACGTAACTGAATTACCGTTAATTCTCGAAAAACTTTCTGACAATTTTGCAGTTTCGAAGTAACAATTGGATTCTCTTATACTCTAGGGGCTCAGTTAAGGATAGTGCGTACCCTTGGAACAAAAAAAAAAATTTTTTTTATGCTTTCAGATATCAATTTTTATGTAGTTTCTAATTCCGAAATCACAAATATAAATTTCCCTGTTATTATTGAAATATTGCTGTATTTATAAAAAAAATAATTGCCCAACTAGCTATGTGTATGTTTACACAACTATTGAGTAAAAGAAACATAAATAGAAATTTTTAAAGCGTAATAAGAATACATGTAATAGAAGAAATGTTTGTTTATTTATTTCATGAATGATACATAATAGGATATGATTTATATTCAATTCTTGTGTAAACAGAAACAAAAACTTAAATTGAAGATATCTCGGAATCAAATTTTGGCCAATAGACTTTCAAGATAAAATACTTTACCTCACTTTAAAAAAAAAAATGCTTTTTATAGCTTTTCAACACAAAAACTATTGTAACTTTTGTTTAGAAAAGTTGAAGAAAATGTGAGGCAAATTATTTTGGACAATTTATCAGAGATTGCAATGACGTAACTTTCTTAACAAAAAACATAACGTGGAGGGGACTTGGAGCTCTTAAAAGAAGACTATGTATTTTTTTCTTTAATTGCTTAAATATATTTTTGAAAATATTATTATTTTTAAAAAATTATATCACAAAATAGAGAATCATATAAGCATCCAGAAAATAATGAAGCCATTGATACGATTATCAATTCAATTGAGGATAGGTTTGAACAAACTGGATTAAAAGTATTTGGTCAGGTTGAGCAGTTATTCTTAAAGTCTGTAAACAAAGAAGATCTTTCAGATGAAATCACAGCCGTCGAATCGAGTTTCAGAGGAGATTATAATCATGATTCTCTAATCATCTAGCTAGAATTACTGCCATTCATTTTCGAAGATTCAAAACCAGTCTACTTTGGAGATTTTGTCAATGGTATACAGTTGTTGTCCCGTGAGAAGCGCAAGCTGATCAGAAATGTGGTTTTGATAGCGAGACTGGTTTTAACTAACGGTGCAACATCGGCTACACCAGAACGATCCTTATCCACAGTAAGGAGGCTCAAGACGTGGCTCCGATCCAAAATGAAGGAAAAGAGGTTAAACTCTCTCGCCTTATTCAGAGTGACTCTCTTATTTGAACTGACTCGCTTTTTTGTACTTATTACGTTGTGCTGTTTACTTATTTACTACTTTAATGATTTTTACATTGAGCTTTAACATTACTGGTATCTATTTCTTCGCTAAAATAAAGACAATTTTAGAGGCTTTTTAGGGTATACAGGATATTTTCTGACTGTGTGAAAAAAAATATGAGCGGCCCGCACGTTCAAATTTAGTAAAATAAAAATAAAAAGATTGCAAAAATAGATTTTGACTTCTGCTTTGCACCAAGGACATATGTCCGTGTTTGCACATAATTAAACGGTGTATAAGGTGATTCAAACTTCGGAAAACAAAAATAATGAAACAGAAATAAAGTGAATGTTTTGTAGCTGCTTGTTTTTTGTAAACTTTCGATTTTAAATATTTTGATGTCATTTTAATCGATGTAATCAAGAACATATAATAGCGTAGCTGGACTGAGAACGGCAAAAAATTGTGTTGTTCCATGTCTGTTGTGCTCCTTTGTTTCCCGTTTTTATCCGCAGCCAATAGAAAACCGCGAATG
>JAUEKX010214166.1:0-10498 GCA_031834005.1 Dendronotus venustus
ATATACCGGCTATCGCTATAAGTTTTGTCATTACATTAAGTACGAAATTATAAGCTCTTAGGGTGGGTGGGCGGGCTGTAAGTTCAACGTGTGATCAATTTTGACTCGTACGAGTTTATATAGAACCGAGTCACGTGGTAATAGAGTGCCGTTCGATCAATAATAAAATAACCAGTAGAGAAAATAAAATGCATTTAAAACGCGTTTTCAAAAGCATTGCGAATGTATTTCTCATTTTCAGATACATTTGCTTTTACGTTTAGAAAGCAATTTTAATGCATTTTACTACATTTGTAATAAACGCGTTTAGAAAATTTTCTAATTCATTTAAAACGCATTTAAAGACACATTTAGCGTAACTTTACTTTGAATTAATTTTAGGTGCATTTTAAATATTTAGAAAACGTTTATTATCTTTTTAAAATGAATTTATATAAACTTTTGGAATTTCTTCTGCGGCACTCTGGGAGGCTCCTACTCACCACCCTCAACCTATTAAAAGATGCACTCTAAACTTTCAAAATATTCTTGATATTGCACATGCAAAAAAATATTTTGTATGAAAGTAGATCATCTATGGTAGGCAATCAATTGTCTATCTTATATTTTGACAATTGCTAATTGATCCTTGTACTTAGTCCCTTATTGCTTTATAAGCAATCATAACGGATGTTTTTTTATAAATTATAGGAATTACTTTTTAGGGCCATTAGACTGTAATGTCATTTAAACTTGCAGCAATATAATTGGGAAAAGGGGACTTTACTTTTGATTCCCTGCAAGAAGTATAATTTAATAAGCAAATAAACAGGCTTAAAATCATTCTCTTATGTTCCGTTCAGTTAATTGAAAACTAAAAATAAGACAAATACTGCACCTAAGAAACCTCCAAAGAGGCCCGTTTCTTAGGAGACTTTAATAGTTTTGAAAACATTTTTAATTAGTTTTTTTTTTAAGGCAATTAAACTGGAATGTGATTTAAATTTGCAGCAAATTAATTGAGCAAAAGGGAGGTACAGACTTTCAAAAGAAAGAGTACGTCAAATAACTGAGAAGGAAAGCTAAAAATCAATTATCTTAAGTTTTTTTTAATGATAAAACTTTTTTACTCTCCTCCGGAGATGCATTACGCACTCTGAACTTTACAATTGAGAAACCCTGCAGTGAATTTAATAAAATAAGCAGGTTTACAAATTTTTGTTCCTTTCTGTACAACTGCACCGAAAGAATAAATATAAAAATAGAAATCACTGACCAATAATGTATCTATTTAATATCGATAGAAAGGTCAAGTTAATCTTTTAATGACTAGAAAAAAAAGATTTTCAGTATTGAAATTCACAAGTAAAATTTTCGAAAATAATAATATTATGATCATCATTGGAAAATAAATTGGAATACACATTTAGTTCTCAATCATTGACCATTTTTCTGACATAAACAGCAACCAAGGTATTTTGAATGTTGTAAATATGTCAGGTACTTTGATGGTGAATTGTTGTGATGGTGATTTATTTTAGTGCCATCGTGTGAAAAATACTAGTAGCCAATATTTTCATTTGCAAACAAATCTTTGCATCATTTCTCCAGTGTATTCTCTCAGGAATAAACTATAACTAGCATGATCCATTCAAAATATTATAAGAAGTTATTGAAGTTTGTATTTAGTAGAACATTACATGATATTAGTATACCTAATTTTTATTCCATTGAATAGAAAAAGTTCATAGCTTTTTTCAGCGATCTATTAAATTTTAAATTTCTTTCTTTATAATGGTACACATGTCAACATTTCTAACAAGTAAAAGGCAAGGAATATATATAAAGAAGCTAAATTTTCTTATTTTTGAAAAAAAAGCCTGCCCGCAAGTTTTAAAAAAGGTAAGAACATATAATACTTTCATTTAGTTTTCTTTTTCGAGGTTCACGTACAGCTATTTAAATAACTTTTTTGTGAAGAGAGACACGTTGATCCCTGTAATTAATGTAAACAAATATTAAAATTAGATAGATCTACTGTTGTATTATATATTTTTTACTTTGTTGTTCACGAATTTTTTTATTATCAATTCGTGAAGTCTTCGTATCGGTTCAAATTTATTGTTGCTATATTTTTCAGTCTATCATCGTGTTCACAAATCTGGAGGTCGACAAACACGTGTAGGAGAGCAAATTATCTCCTAAAAAGGCTAGAAGTTAAATGCTCTTCGCTCTCCCTCTTCGTTGCATCGATCCTCTTGATCTGTTTCTAGGTAATGCTAATAATGAAGACTGCTTAATTGATATTCATCATAAAGTTTTATAGGGATAGGGAAACTACTAAACCTTTTTAAGCCTATAAGTAAATGGATTCTATACACGGGATTCCAGATAAAATATATTTAAGGATAAATTATCAGAAAGAGTACATTTTGAGGTGACACAAAAGGTTTATATACTAATGTGCTATAATACATGCTAAATTCCGTGAAATCTAATTTTTTTTTATATTCCACTGCTTAGTTTGAAAGACTTAAAAAGAAGTATTGTTATTGAATTTGATCTATTTATTGTCTTAAATTTTTTTTCTGAAAACTGCTCATTCGCGAAATTAAATTCCGAAATTCCAATTTTTTAAATTGGCCTATCCTCGAAAAATTTCTACCCTTTCACATGCATAACTGTCATTCAATAATTCGTAAGATGAACGAGTACTAAAGATAATGAAGAATAAGCATATCATGTGAATAATTACTATACATATCCGGGAAAACCGAACCTTTAAAATAGGTATTAGGATCAATAACTGTGAAAATTAAGGTGTAGACCCGAAGAAAAAAAGAAAACAAAAATTTACTTAAATAAGTGTACGTATAATAATTTTATTTAATCGTGGAAATAGCTGATGCAACAAACAATTACGACTATTAATTCGTGTTTTGAATTTTTAACAGTTACATCCGTAGTGATACATGTTCCTCTCCTGTGGCAAGATATATTGGCAACCTATGTGTTACCAATTTAACATGGCAATAAGTAAAGTCATGATAATGGAAAATCCTAAAAACGACTTTCTCATTTCCCCACCACTTCTAGACGGTGCTGTTATGGGAATAACTGGCGCATCTTTCGTCTTACATTCAGAATCTTTGCATGCAGCTGCTGATTTTATTTTTACGATACCCATAAGCTCATCATCGTCTTCAAAATTGATTGCACCTCTTTGGATAGCAACGAGAAGATCTTTAACTCCTTCTTTCAAATTATTCGAGTTGGTTCCTGGAGTCTCCCACAAAGAGACTTTCAATCTTGTGTTATCTTGACCATTAGTATCTAATGCCCTCTTTTTCCGATTAGATAATTCTGGAGAATATTCTACGGCATAGCACAGCGCTTTGGTTTCCATCCTAGCTTCCAATACATACGGTAACTTCTTCATAAAGGAATTCGTGATTTTGGGAATGAGATTTGACACCGACGAACTCTCCTTCTTTAGCGGAGTAATAAAGAGCTGCACATCAATCCATGTTAAGAATCCTTGAAAATCTTTGAGACCTGAACATTTCGTTATTGTTGAAATAAGACCTTCCAGGCTCTTGCATATGTCACCGTGCTTGTAAAATGGAAGAAAAGATTCATAGATCGTTGTTACAATCTGTACACAATCTGAAAAAGGTAAAAAACACACGGATGGTGTTCCAGATTTTACACAAGCCGAACCACCAACGTAACAGCAAGTGTGTGAATCGAATGCTTTTTTATAAATTTCGAGACATGAGGGTTTGTTATTCAACCGAAGTAGTGGCACCAGTGCTACTTGTAGACACCTTCTGGTGGCATCAACCCAGCTGCGGCCTTTATCTGTAAATTGAGAATAACTTTTATCATAAGCCTTGCAAAAGTAGTAGCCATAATCGATTGCATAATTTAAATCAGTTTTGCTGCAATTCTTGTACTTATTTAAACAATTGCGGTACCACTCGCAGTTGTTGCCTGGTGGACTATAACATTCGCTTGGCAAAGTAGGATCCCTTTTATCGCCTGCTTCGCACTGACAATCTCCATATATATTGCCACTTATTTGCTGATAAACATCCAGTTGGCATTGATAATAACAGTAAGTAGCGAAGGAACTACATTTATATTTTCCACCCGATTTTTGTTTGATGTCAGCATCTGTTAAGCAAGTGGCCCATTGGTACTGGTTATAGTGAGTAATTTTAACGCATTCAGCTGATCCAACTGGTCCGCCGGTGTATCCGTTACAGCCGGCAAACACACATGGTTGAAGTGTGATCACAATTACAGCTACAGTACAAACAGTAACAAGGCAGACTCTGTAATAAAGAAAGCACGGTGTTATAGAGATAGTTCCAAGAAATAAAACAGCTAATAATGATTATAATAATAAATACATCAACCATAAACGGAATCAAACGTCTTACGAATTACTTTCACATAACTTTTACATATAGCATAATTATAAAATTATTGTCTCGGTTTATCATACCGAGAAAAAGCGAAAACGTCTCTCACTATCAAAATGCGCTGAAACATTTCATCAGTCTACATAATAAGTTAATTACTTTGTTTAGGGTTTAGCTTCTAAGTATTCAAGATACTGTTATCAATAAGAGAGTCTTATTAATTTACCTATCTTGGACAAAGAATATTATACCTCATGGTTGACTATGAATATCACTTTTTTGTTGTTGTATCTCTTGTAATACCACCTCGAGTTGTTTATTCACCTCAGCTTTGCACACGTATGAATTCAGAAAAAGAAATCCCTTTCTTTTAATGCAAATAACCGTTATTAAATACTGATACTAACTTACCCCCTAGCTGATGATCGTATTAATTATAATCCAATAATCCTCTTTCAATACCTAAAGACGTAAAAAATCTAAAAACCTTAACATGGAACGTTTTTTTGATGTGTACAAAAAAATTTACTTAAAAGACATGATTTTCAGTTTACTAGAACTAATATCATGCAGATAAACTTAATTTGAGATTTTTAAAATATCAAACTTTAATACTCATTTTGTATTACTTAGGTTTCTTAAACTGAATAGAATCTAGATACAAGTTGCATCCATATTCATGTTACAAGCTTTAATTTCTGTGGCTTGACATTTCTTTCATTCTAGTTTTAACGGCTTGACTTCGTACGCAAGTCGTGCGTGTAACTTTCTTCTACCGTGTGCTGGTTGAGAAAATACGTTATATCGTAAATTTTAATGTCACCAATTTCGTAAAATTGTTACTAAAGAGGCGTGTTTTAACCAAACTAGTTTGAGTCAATTTTTTAAAATGTTTCTATGCCTGTTAGTCACTAACTTATCTGAACCCTCCGCCTTAAACTTCAAACCTAGGCCCCTGTTATGCTTGGATTAGGCAGTACGTTTTTAAATGATCTAACCTAATTAGAAAGACTAATCTAAAGTATGTTTTTAATCAAGGACATAATTAGATATTTAAGCTTCCCTCTTAATCTGTCTCTAATCTACCGGAGATAAACAGCTTTCGCAGCTTGCAGCGTTAGATAAAAATGCTTAGTAATTATGAGATTAATTTGCATATTTCTGAGAATTTATTTGTTAATTAGTCTCTTAATGTTACAAACTCCTATAGCAAAAATATTGCGATTTTACAAACGGAAGTCCATTTCCCTTCCTTTTACAAAAGAGTGAATAATTTTCAATTTAACTCTCAAAATAACAAATATTTTTTATTTCTCTTCTAGTTTTGTTATATCGAGTCTAATTAATTTTTTCACAGGCGAAACGCAGAGAAGATGATGTTATCATAAAGACCACGAAACCGGCAATAAACGGGACTCTTCTTCAGTTGTTGTAGTTTTATGTTGTTTCTTTGTATATTACGTTTTTTACATTTTTTTTACATTTTTTTTGTTATACCATCATTGTAGAAATCCATATTATTATATCATATCACCTTGGAAGAATTTTCTTTTTCCCGGTAACCAAGTCATCGACCAGTGTTTTAGGTTTAGACGGACAACATGGCGACTTAGGCTAAGTTAGAGGGTACTCGGTTACTTTCATGGTGTGGTCTTTCGACCAAAAATACTTTCATATTATAGGAGCTGTACTATCTACATCAAAATGACGTCACAGACTAGTTTTTGTTTTTTCGATAATTACTTAAAACAACGATACACAATATTTTAAGTTGATGCAGCTATTTCCATTATCAGCTCAATCTATCATGCTTCTTTTAATTATAAAGTGAAAACAAATTAGATGGGTGTGCCAGTGGTGTGCATGAGTTATGGCAAAATTTGGATGTGTGCTAACAGCCCTGAGAAAAAACAAAATCTCTAATATAAAGACTATAATTTATTTTAGTCACTTGATTCGATGTTAATTTGTTTATCTCGCTAAGGAAAACGCTTTGGTAAATCTTCTCCCCTCTCGTTACCCCTTGCGATCAATCATCCAACATATTAAATAAACATAACCTGATGTACAGATCAGGGCCCACGCTACGGTTTTCAAAGTGAGAGGGCCAAAAAAGCCGAATGTTTATTTTTAGGTTATTTTTGTCATTATTTGCTAAGAAAAAAATTACTTTTCAAAAAAGTGGGGGCCATGGCCCTCAGGTTACTGGCCTTCAGAGCGAGCGCAGCATGCCGACCTTGAAAAGTTGGGTTATATATCAGGTTAATTAAACACTTCCCTGTGCGTGTAGCTCAACGAATCGAAACTGGTTATACCGATGACCTGTAGTGAAGACCAATGACTGATGACTGATTAGTGAACATGGGTTAATCTCACTGTAGACTGTGGCATATGATTATGTCCTAGTCAAACATAATAATTAAAAAAGGACATAAATGTTAATTATGTATGTCATACCATTTTAGCGATTGTTTTAGCTCGAAACAACACTGATTTTAAAATGAAGCTAACTAACAGTGTATACCTATAATAAGGGATTGTCTCAGATTGTCTGCTTTAATTTGCTTAATTTAAATAATTTGCTTTAGAATAACTAGAAATTTGCTTCGTTTGTTTCATTGTTTCAAATTTGCTTTATTTATGCAAGTTAATTTGCCTCATTTCAAACCAAATTCATTTCATTTCAAAACAATTTGCCTCGTTTATTTCACTTTATGGTGATTTATTATTATATGCCACGAGAGAAAAACTTGAAGTATATAGAACTTGAAGTTTCGTGTTTTTTGACACTCATCAGCTATACTTATATATATATATATACAAACTGAAATAAACAAAATAACTTTATTCATTTTCGTTACTAATCCCCAAGGGGAAACATGAATAAATATTCAATATTAAGAGGAGACGCATTAACAATTTGTATGATTATACAGCAATTATAAAGTGATTAAGGTGTAATGTTCAAGGAGTAATCTGCAACGATTCAATCTTTCGACTTGTATATATATATATATATAATTGGCAAGCATTTTTGAAAATTGAAACAAAATTTCAAATTTTTCTTGGAGACAAAGTTTCTCGCAGTTTCTCGCGTTTGCGGTGTAGCTTTTTGCGTGCTTGACCATTGACCATTCAAGTCTTGAGACATAATTATGTTGAAAGCGACCTGCTATTCTTGTACTTTTTATTTGTCAGCGATAGCTTGTGACTGTTCTATCTAGTTTTAAACTCTTTTTCCATGAGATGAATGTAGACCTTTGTTGGTAGGTTAGGCGCAGAAACGTTGCACTTATAAACCAGTGATGATTTTTGGCAATCTTCTTGCAATATTTGTAACCACGTTCTTGCTGAAGGGAGGGTTGGACCAAATTACATTTTGATGGCGGTTTTTTTTTCCGTTGGTGGTCTGCGTTGTGAATAACTCAATTCAAGGTCTGGATAACCGCTACTTTTCAAGGCTTCCTCATAGCAAGTCTTTGATGTGTTGAATACGTTTTTGTTAGACTAGTTGTTTGACAGTCGTTCGGGATGGGGGTAGGAAGTTGTTTCAAAACTTGTGGTGGGTGGTTGGAAGACGTGTGGACGTACAGCAGGGAGTCGTTCGGTTTTTTGAATGGTTTGAACGTGCCATTTTTCAAGTTGAGTGATACGTCAAGGAAATCGACGGATGGTAGATTTATATGATTTGATGAAATTGAAGAGTTATATATATGTCAAATGATTTGAAATTCGAAAAACTAAAGTCAGACAGAAAATTGAAAACTGTTAGTTTTAAGACACTTAATGAGAATCATTTTTGTAAATAGAATTTCAGTCAATGAAGAAACAAAAATTTGAACTTTAAATATTTATTTTAACCATATGATTTGTTAATAATCCTCTTCTTCGTCGTTGCCATCTTCTTATTCAACATCAGAAGAGCAGTTGTATAAAAAACTTTGCATATTCTTAAGGAGTTGCTGAGTGTCGAGGCAAATTTCAGTGAATGGTTAAAAAATTCACTTCACAGACAAAGAATTTCCTCCATAGATATATATATATATAGAATTCACTTCAAATTTGCTTCATTTTAAAAAGCGGAAACAAATATTACTCCCTTTAATCAGAGAATTATTTTTGAGACAATCCTTTAACTCTCTTGTTTTTGATTAAAAGAGGACAAAAAACAAATAAAATGATTGCCATTAAAGATCCAAACAAGCAAAACCTCTGATATTGTAAACACTAAAAGCTGCTGGTTTGGAAATATTATATAATTATATTTTCCTTATCTTCAGTGTTCATGTATATTTATAATGTAACTGTTTCACTGTGATTGACCTTTGGATGTTTTATGTTTTTATAACAATTCTTAACAAATGCTTGCTTAAGGGGGATTCGGTGGTATATTATAGAAAATCAATGTAAAAATAATGTATATATATATACCTAGCTACTTGTATATAAATTAAATAATATTTGTTCAAAACTTCAATATATTTAATAATTGATTAGAAAGTATGGAAAATTCTAATGAAGCATTCGAATTGCAAGGGCAGAATGATGGTTTCCAAGATAGAGCCAATTCAATATTTGGATCACTAACTTCTTCAATTGGTTCTTCTATAAATAGTAGTGAAACAACAGAATATAAGGATCATGAAGAAGAGACCACTGGAAAGTATGATAATAAAGCAAAACCACATGAAAAGTATAGAGAACGCAATTCTTCCAGCAGAAATCAATGTAATTTACAAAAACATGATCTTAGACATCGCCTTTCACACAACTCATCACAAGAACGCAGACAATCTGACTTTAAGAAGCCTTATCAACCAGCTAGGCATTCAAGACATCAAAAACAAACTCCTGGCCATGTTGTAAATCCTGAAAAGTATACAAAGTACAGGTACATCTACATACATCTGCTACATTTTATTAAAAGTTATTAAATCAACCCTGTATTTATGTTATAAAGCTAGTGACGAGTGATTAAGAGAACATTAAGTTTGTCAAGGAAAGTCCTCTTTAATTAGAATATTCCAATAGCATTGTATTGTTTAATTATATATTATTACTATTTAGCAAAAAATTATTATAATTATTTTTAATTTTAGTTTAAAAGATGATGGTTCGAAGGGAATGAGAGGTTTGAATGCAGATGCCATGAATAAGAAAATTGCATTGGACTTTATTAGTGGACTAAAAGATCGAAAGACTGATCATGAGAGGACCAACGAAATTGAAAATAGGACAGACAGACCTGAAACTGATATTGATAAATTAGATTTTAAACCATTATTCAAGCCATCAAAGAAGAAAATGGATGTTGAAAATGAGAATGCAACTTCTTTATCAATTTTTCAATCATCTCATGGGAGCAAAGCAAGGGTTATGGATACATTTGAATTTGGAAAAAGGCAAAAAACTTCTCAAAAATCGAAAAGTAGCTCTTTTACTTCCACAGCAACAGTAACTGACACGAAAAGTAAAACGAAAAGTTCTTCTTCGGTGAAATTATTAAACTATTACGAAGATGAAGAGGAAGAAGAGTAAATTAAGAAAATTTAATTTATTAACTGATTTTTTAATTTACTATTATGTACTATGTAACTCCTTCTGATAATATTCTATCCAAAACATTTCCCTGTACAATTTGCTATAGAGGCACTATAATTACATTAGCAATCTATGAAATTCTTGTTGATACAGTGTAATACAGGTATATATACAAGGTGAATGGTATATTATATAATTATTTTGTCACTGTAAATACCCTCAAGAGAAACATCATATATATATGCATATATAGTTTACTTAATATAAATAAAGAGCGTAAATTGATAAGACTAAATTTTTTTAAAAGAAACCAAAGTACATTGCATACATAAAACGGTACCCCCTTTGACTATAAACTAAATAAGGAACACATTTATAATGTGTAAATAAGGAAACTTTAATTATAATATGTCATACATAACAAAATAATAATCATTATGTGAGTTATTTCTTTTTACATGGTGTATATAAAATAAGATAAAACTCACAAATATTCCTTTAAAATGTTGATACTATTTGGAAGAAGCCTTTTTTAGAAAATGTTATAGCTG
>JAUEKX010214277.1:0-10495 GCA_031834005.1 Dendronotus venustus
AGTTGTTATTTTCCATAGTAACCTCTTGAATATGAGCTTTGAAGCAATAGGTTTAAGCTTCTTGTTATCGTAGATCTTATTTTATGAAGGAAGTTACAAAATAGCTGTTCCATAAATGATAACGTAAGATGATGTTCAAGATTCAGGTGCCTGTCAGACTTTTAAACACAATGAACAATATAATATTTTGAAAATACCACATTCAGAGAAATTACTATCGAAATATTATATTCTTTTTTCTCAGCTATATTTTCTCTAAACTACAGTGTATTGGTGTCAGTAATTTTTTTATGAGTACAACAGCAAGAAGCATAATTAGGGTAAAATCAGGGAAATATTAATCATAATTCTTGCTCTTGTTTTCACTTTTTTAGAATAAGTATAAATATTGATTTTAAGCATAATGCTATCTCAAAACAAAAGCTAAACGACTTTTACGCCAAACGGCTTTTTTTCTAGGGTACTAAGAAAGAAAGAAAAATCAATAAATGTAAAAAGTGTGTGCTTTCTTATTTTAATATAATGTATTCAACACAACACAGCCACCATAGCACTTATTAAATCATAGTGTATATACTTCAAATATTGCGAAATCCTACCACTCTTTTGATCTGATTTATTTACATTCAAATCCATATAAAAATGTCCGGTTATATTTTCTAGCAATGGCTGGACGACAAGTACTTTCGAAATTGAAATATTTTAAGGAACAAGCATTTATCAATGGCACATGGTGTTCAAGTTCTTCTAAAGAAACATTTCCAGTTTATAGTCCTTCCACTCGCGAGGTACATGCACTTTTTATTACTAAATTTTTTATAAATGTAGAAATAATCACAAGACAGCAAAGCAAAAGGTAGCAAAACACAGTCGGAAAAAATGACCAAAATACGAAAGTTTCTGCACTTAATGTATCTCTGCATTTCTTAAGAACCTTCTCCTAAAGTTATATTCTTTATAAACTAACGAGTGATTCGAAAACATAATTTTAATGTAAAATACTTGTTCCTTTTTTCTTCCAGCAAATTGCTGACGTTGCTAATTGCGATGATAGTGATTTAAAGAAAGCGATTGATGTCGCTAATCAAGCTTATCAAAAATGGAAAGATACATCCTGTCGTGAACGTTCTAATTTGTTAAAAAGGCTGAATGCGCTGATGCTGGAAAATAAGGAAGAGTTGGCCACCATTATGTCAATTGAATCAGGTTGGTTTCAACATTTGTGTCAGTATGAATTATATCAAAACAAAAATTTCATATTCGTATAGTTATTATTAAATTGTATATTTTTTATATGCAACCCTGTGTAATAAGCAATTAAAATATAATATCTAAAAAGTTAAGTCAAAACTTTCATTATTTCGGGATATATAATATAAGCAAGAATTTATTTTTTGACCTTCAATTTTATAAAAAAGTATGTCAAATCCATTTTACCAGGGATTTTGATAATCTTGAAAGAAACCAACCAGTAACCAACTTAAATCAAGATTTCTATCATATTTAAGACAATTTATCAGTAACTCGAATATCAGGTGAAATGATGATCGGTCATACAGGCCGATGAAAAGTAGGTAGAAACTTAGAAATATAATAAAGATAATAAACCATGATCATAATGAAAATTGTTTCTAAATTAGAAAGCAACATGGGATTCTTTCACATTCTTTGATAATTTTTGTTTTTAGGAAAACCAATCACAGAGTCGCTGATGGAAATCAACTACTCTGCTTCTTATTTTGATTGGTTTTCTGCAGAGGCTTTACGAATGAATGGGACAGTGTTACCAAACAGTGAAAGTAACATCCGACGAATTATGATTCGACAACCAGTTGGTGTTTGTGGTTTCATTACACCTTGGAACTTTCCTATGGGCATGTTTGCACGTAAGATAGCGCCTGCAATTGCTGCTGGTTGTTCAGTGGTATTAAAACCAGCTGAAGACACTCCATTATCAGCTCTGGCGTTTGCACAGCTTTTGACAGAAGTTGAAGCACCTTCAGGATTGGTGAATGTGGTAACTTGTTCTCATGATAACGTCGTTAGCGTAGGTGATGCAATGTGCGATAGTCCAATTATCAGGAAGATCAGTTTCACTGGTTCCACCAGAACTGGGAAACTATTGTACGAGAAATCTGCATCTACTGTCAAAAGAATTTCATTAGAACTTGGTGGAAACGCCCCGTTTTTGGTGTTTAATTCTGCAGACGCCAAATTGGCAGCCAAGAAAGCAGTGTTATCAGGTTTCAGGAATGCAGGACAAACATGTGTGTGTGCCGAGCGTATTTTTGTACAGGAAGAAATTTATGATGAATTCCTGGAGGAGTTGAAGGCTTGTGTCGCAGAGCTTAAGATTGGTGATCCACTGGAACCTTCCACAACAATAAGTTCGGTGATCAACCAACGTGCTTTGGATTCTATTGATAACAAGGTGCAGGACGCCCGTGAAAAAGGTGCGACTATCGTGACAGGTGGTCGATTAGCAAAAGAAAACAGTTTGTTTTATGAGCCAACGATTATTACTGATTGTAAGCCCGACATGAAGTGTTTTAACGAAGAGGTTTTCGGTCCTGTCGTTCCATTAATTAAGTTCAAAAGTGAAACTGTAGGCGTGCTGATCGCAAATGCGCATTCTTCTGGACTTGCTGGTTATATTATGTCTAATGATCAAGCTCAGATTTGGCGAGTTGCTGAGCAGTTGGAAGTTGGTCTCGTTGGTATTAATGACCATGCTCTCACAAATGAGATGATACCTTTCGGTGGTATCAAAGAATCTGGTATCGGTAGAGAAGGATCCATTTATGGGTTAGATGAATACACAGAAATCAAACATTTACATTTAGGTTTATAGACTTATTTTCATTAAACTTTTTGGTAGATATTTTTTATGATTTAGTTTTGAGATATTTTTTTTTTTATAAATTTACTTTTATTTTTTTCAATCGGGAAATGAAGCAGTAATTTTAGCACATCACTTGCTTTAAAATATAATTATTGAACTGGCATAAGATATGTATATTTCATATGTGTATTCTAGCAAAATTGTGTACAAAAAATATAACATGCCTTATACATAGTGTTTTCAAATTTAATGTCAAATATTGTCACTTTGAACAGCAATAATAAGCAAAGTTCATTGTTGGTTGTTGGAGGAGAAACTTTACCAACTCTCTCTTTACCATATTTTACGATACCAAGTTTTTTATGCGCAAAAAATCATAGTGCGATATGGGTAAATAAAATTAGAACAAAACTCTAGCGATCTTATTTTCATTTGAATATGATGGCTGACGGATATCATACCACTCTCTTTTTTCAGCCTGAAAGCCAGCATCTCTTTAATACTCAACCACAGTATGAAAAAAATCGAAGGACGTCTAGAATCATACCCTAGTATCAGGAGTTCATTTTTTTAAAATTTGGCTTGCGCAATGCATTTATTAAAGTATATTGTTGTGACGCACCCTCGTCCTTTCTACAATAAACGCTACACCTCTAGATGAAGATCTTCTGTTTTACAAAACAAATTCATAGAAATGCATAGAAATATAAGTAGGAACACCACAAACCACGTTATAACAATTTTTTTTTGTTATTGCATTGTTTTTTCAAACTGAAAAAAAGTTTATCAAAGGCAATTGCTATTAAAATATTTCTAGTTGTTGTACTACAGTATGCGTGTTTATTCTTTTTATTATTTACTTTTTTGCCATATTTTTTTTGGGTTGTGTCTAGTCTATTTACATATCCCTTTATATAGGTTAAGTTTTTTCTTTCGGTTACGACGTTACGCGACTTATTACAGGCATAATAAGATTGGTGCTCAACTTTATTTGTCTCTTTTGTTTCTTCCTATCACAACCCATTTAGTTTATCTGCATTGGTATTTCAAACTACAATTTAGACTATACATTTCAAACCATCTTATCAACCAACTTATGCAAATTATATTATAGAAACCATTTACCAAAAGTTTAATATTTACGATCAGTTTTCTCTCTGTATATTCTACGTTTGTTACGCTTGGGTTGGTATCCCAATCTATCATCTTATGTTGCTATAGAGAGTAATTACAGTAGACCATCGATTTAGCAAACATAGCTTTTAGCGAATTATATCAAACAGAAAATCCCGAACCCTTGATTTTTACGAAGAAATTTCTCGTAAAATGCCCCAATTTAACGAACTCGCGTGTAACAAATCTCTCTTTATTGCGAACAAAATGTTTAGGTGCCACTAAATCGAGAGCCGACTGTAATTCCTTTATTTTTGCGCGCGTAATTTTCGCTAGCGTATAACCTGAGTAATTATATAGTTTCTATAGGTCGCCACGCCGCACTCTAAAGGCCAACGAAAAAAACCTGATCTGAACGAGTTATGGTCATGTTTCCTTGATCTTAATGGTTAAACATCAGGTTATGATTATGTGGCGCAATATTACATTGAATCACAACGACGACCCTAAATAACTAATGGTAAACACAACAAACATTATATGACTATAAGTAGTACTACAACCAAAAACTCAACTTTTTTTCTTTTTGATACTCACATACACTACCCACACAATACAATTCAGGTTCTGCAAAAAAAGGTATTTATATGCAATAGTTCTTATAGCTAGATTAATTATTTATTTGTGTGGCTTGATTCTTTTTTTATCTTTTTTTTTGTACTTATTTCTACTAACTAGCTAGCTAACATTTCATTCTTATCATGAATTAAATATATAATTAAACTACTTTAAAGGGTATTGTAAAAAAGGGTAAAGGGTATTTGTAAAAAAGTATATATTTGCTATAACTTTTTTAGTAGGTAGGATTGCTATTGCATCAACAAAGATGACCTAGTAACCATATATTTACAATGTGATTGATGAGTCTCCCAGTGTGAGAGCATGTACATAAACTAAGGCATTTTATCCAAATTATCCCAGTCTTAGAAATGATTTTTCGAATGTTACATATGCTTGGTAAGCATTTATAATTTAATAAATGTAATAAACAACCTTATGTTTTCCCATTTTCACAGTAAAAAGAACCTTGTTGAAGAACTTGAAGTTTGTACACACGTTTGTGAGCTAATCAATTTTCATTTGTTAAATTTTCGGGCTTCTTACCAGGTCAAATGCTTAAAAACTCAACTAAAAGCTGTATTGTTCAAATAGGACTCGTTTTTTTTCAAATATAATATTGAAGTTATAGTACTATAGAGTTTAAATTCCTCAAGATATAAAGTAATTAATTAGGTAATGATTGAGACACTGCTACACATGCAAGTTGAGGTTGAAGTTGATAATTAGCATCAATATTTAAAATTTAAATCCATTACCAAACTCCTTCTTTTTTAAACTTGTTTTGACTGGTGAAATGCTTATGACCATTAAATCTCTCTAATAAAGAAAGTAGACCCTATAGCATACCATCCAAAGATCTAAATATATAAGCTTATGGTTTTATATATATAACTAACATACTCATTAATACAATTAGCTGCATGCATTAATTTGTGTGTATATATATATATAAAAATTAAATATAAATATATATATAAATTAATTAATTTTTATAGTAGAATTTTTTCACATATTCAACCACCTTTTTCCAGTTAAATATACTTAAGATCTCAGATTTAGTAAAGCTTCAAAAACTTTACTTTTCCATGATGTTCTTAATGCTCTATCTCCTGTTGCTATATTTGATTCCTATTGTTTGAGGATGACAATGACTCCCATTACCAGTGTAGGACTATTAATTTTGGTGTAAACTCTTACCAATCAATATTAAACTGAAATTAATTACAATTGCATCTCTTGCTCTAAATTAAAGCAACTTGCTTAATTTTTATGCAACAGTACTTAGTATAATTGTCTCTCATGTAAGTTGACTTATATAATTGATGTTTCTTTTTTGTATAATAATAATAATAATTTATTTTTTATCATTATTATTATTAATTATTACAAAAAAAACCTGTAAACGATCTAGCTATTTACTTGGTGGCCAATTCCTTTGACCAGTCTATGAATATTGTTTTGGTCTCTTTGCTTTTTATTTATTTTTTAATATTAATTTTTGTATTTACAGGTAATAATTATTATTATCTGACCAAATAAATTGTCATCTTATTTTTTCGTATTCAGTGTATTATCGTAACTGGGATAGGATCAAAAACTCGGTTGGCTTAGAGAGCAAATCTCTTGCTTGTTATTTTTTTAAATTCTTACTTTTTAGCATGGCACACCTTATAGAGGATATGATTGATTATTTGGATTCAGATTATTCCGAATCAGATGACGATCAGTATCAACATGATGTTTGGAAAACATTTCCACAGAAGAAACGTAACACAACTATGAAAAGTTTACAAGAATTTTCCGTTGAAAATATTTGCTCAAATATAAATTATTGGATGGAATATTTACCTGAAAATGCCTTTGAATACCTTTACATCATCAGTCCATTTGACGTTTTAAGTAAGTTTACTCAACTAACAGTACTTTTCTTTATAAGCAATGCAACATTTTATAAATAGCTAAGGTACTTAAAGCTGTACTATTATAAGTATCTGCTAGTACATGTTATTTTTTTTTTGTCTGCTGCTGCTCTACAAGAAAAATATAATGTTTCGATTATATATATATATACTTTGTAACTTTTTATTATAGTTATTTTCCAATTTGGGCCTTGCATATCTAAATATGTTTCTATTTCCAAATTGCATCGAGTCATTTTCTGAACAAAAGAATATGCCCTTTATAGCTTGGTTTCCACTTAGCGTTAACGAGCGCTACCGAACGCCAGTAATTTGTTGGCGGTAATTTTTTTCTTAATTGAAACTCATTATATGACAAATATGAAAACTTTTGTATTTATCGTTAGCGATGAACTTCAAAAGATGCTGGCAATTTTTTAACATTTTGTTTAGAAGTATTAATAAAATTAAATAAAATTGATATTTGTTATGTTATGTTATGTTATGAAAAAATAACTTTTGGCCTTGAAAAACAGAGAGTGCGAGTGAGTATAAAAATGCAATCAAATCCTGTGATATGCTAAACCACTGTTCTCTTGATGATGGATTCTTTAAATACGGATCTTTCAAAGCTTTGTAAATTGCACGTTGATATTTCGGTCACAATTTTTCTAATAGTAGTTTTCCCGACGCGGTAACTAAAACCCAGTGATTGCTGGGGAGTGCTAGCCTTAGGGGTGCAGAAATAGGCTCTCAAAATCTTGTCGTAGTTTTTTCCTGAATAAATGGTGCCACCAATGTCATTAAATGTTCAAACCGATTTAGAGGCATATTTAACACTCAAAATATAAGACTAAGTTAACATTCAAGCAATGACAATATGATTCCATATTCCATCGACTATGTGTAATAATAGTAAAATTTCAAGGAGAGAAAAATAAAATGCTTACTTGAAAAAATATTCTCTGCCACCGAGTCGTAGCTCACGGAGAAAATTTGAAAAAACTCCTTGCTTCTCCCGTTGCTTATAAATCTCACGGGCTCAAAAAAACGATGTTTTCTTTTTTTCTTTCCCTTTTTATGGTCATCATCAAGCAATATAATTCCAAGTAAAGCTAACTCTTCTTCCTCTAAGTGGAAACCAAGCTTATAAGGAGAGGAGGATGTTTTGCAATATTGGGATGGTGTGAATTGCAACATTAAAACAACTTTTGAGATGACATTACTTCCTCATCTTATGAAGAACAATAATTTTCCTAACATAATATATGAAACACTCTTTTTATAAAATGGTTATATGCTTTATGATGATATTGAAAATTAAATTGGACAAAAAGGTTGTTAAGGGTTGTCACTGGGCTAAGAATATTTCTAAGAATGTATTTGGATAATATTGCTCGAAAAATAAAAAATGTCCATTTTAAAATAAAAAACAATACTATTCTTCTAACAAATTACAAGTTTATAAAGCTTTTTTTTTCATTCAGGTACAACAGATACTTTGAAGATTTTAAGAATGCTCCTGGAAAAAAAAAAATTCCACTATAAACACTTGAATCTGATTTTTCATGAAAATTTACGCGAAATGGATTTTGGGTTGGTATCAAAATTTTTGCCAAGGAATGATATTCCTTTAAAAGTTATGCTAAATCGTTGTAAGGTATGAATTGTTATACATTTTCTTGTACGGAATGAAAAATATTTCATCTTACATTTAGTATAGAGTAAATGAAAATCGTCATATCTAGTTCATCAATAAGAAATTTATTCATGCTAAAAAATGTGTATACACGTGGGGTCTGCTTGATGCATGAAAATTCAACCAAACCAAAACTTGGTAACTAAATACATGTTATAAGTCGTTAGGAATTGTACTAACGAGATTACTTGTTACAATGAGTAGATACGTATATATTAAATACTCAAAAAAGGTTCTTTGTTTTTTACCAAAGTTGAAACACTTCCTCTTGCAGATATTTCTTTTCTATTACTTTAAAGGAAGAAACCTTCGCTGGAAGAAACTGGAAATTTTTGCATTTCGCGGGAAAAAACTTTCGCGGACGAGCAATTTGGAAATTTTTTACGGGAAAAAACTTTCGCGGACCGATAATGAAGTATTAAAAAACAATATAAAACAAAGGATATGAATGTTGTAATTATTTTATCACAAAAAGAAAATACTATATAATATTCTTAGTCTATGATTATAATGTCTTCGCAATCTTCTGAGGTAATTTCATCAGCCTTTTGAATGAAAATTATTTTCTCGTTGACAAAAATTACAAAATAATAGTTCTGCTTCTTTATCACCTTTGTTATAGTTTCTAAGCCTTTTTTCTCAACGCCATTTCTATAAACTTAGCTAATTAAAAAAAAAAAAAAAAATTTAAGACAACGATACTTGTTTTTTGCTTTTACTGAGTAGTTAAATACAATTAACATAAAAAGCCTTTACTGAGAACTAAATTTACAAAAAAATTCGCGGGAAAAAACTTTCGCGGACAACAGGTTTTAGAAAATTTCGCGGAAAGGCCCCAAAAACCGCGAAACCGCGAAAGTTTCTTCCAGCGAAAGTTTCTTCCTTTAAAGTACATGTACGAAGGATGATATGTTACTTTCTGCGTATTATAATTATATTATTTTATATAACAATTTTTTATAGAAAATCCGAAGATTAAGGATACCATCAACAACACACTTTTCAATAGCGTCACTTAAATGCATTTTAACAGCTTACCCTGATCTAGAAGAACTTCTTGTTTACTGCAGTATACTGGACCTAGATTTTTTTATTAATTTGAATAGAAATCTCACTTACTTGCAGTCTCTTCATTTGATCAGTGAATACTACAGTTTAACGCCGACTCTAACAATACCTTCGATTCAATCTCTTTCATTGCATCGTGTGGATCGAGAAGCAAAGTTCGTTTGGAATTGGTTATCCCGATTACCACACTTATCTAGAATTTCTTTACATGAATCAAACTTAAACTTCCATAAGGTGGATGGTGTTGTTTTACCGAATATAATTGCGCTAGATTTATCAAATACTTCCGTATTTGATCGTGGTCTTAAAGTTGTACTGTCCACCATGAAAAATATTATGGAATTGAATTTGAATAATTGCACAAAATTGACCAGTTTATCCTTCAAATTCATAAGTTGTCTTGGAAATTTAAAAGTACTTAAAGCTTGTTATATGTCTAAGTTTAATCTTTTTGATATAAATGTTGAAAATTGCCTAGTGGAAGTAGGTATCAAGTTGACATTGCTTGATCTTTCAGGCTTGAAATCCATTAATACGAACGTCATTGGGAGTTGTTGTCCAGATTTAAAAGAGCTTTCGTTGAATGATTGCGTCTTCTCAAATCCTGCTGGCATAGAAAATGCTCATCTGTTTAAATCACTAGTTCAAAATTGCCGTCAATTAAAAAAGTTAAGTATGACGCAAATGGCTTTTGATAACGATAATAGTTTCGCAAGTATACGGAGTATATTTACAGGACAAAATCATATCACCCATTTAACGCTGACATCATCTAAAGAAAAAGAGCCGGTCTTCAAGGCATTGATTAGAGAATTTGAATTTCTTGATTTAGTTTCCTTAAATTTATCAGGAAGTGTCTGTGTAACACTGAAACTGATAGTAACTATGCTGCAACTTTTACCAAAACTTTCCCAATTGACAGTTCGTAATTGCAATTTAATAAAATCTGAGAAAAGCGAGCTGAAAAATTTGATAGAGAAGGCCAACATTGATTTGAAACTGGAGGTAGATTAAATTTATATTAGATTTGTAAACTTTATTGATAACGATAATATGTTTAACCCTTTAAGTGCCGGCCATTTTTGAAAAAATGCTCTTTTTGAGATTGAAAATTGAGTAGTAAACTTAACTTTCAAATTGCACTAAAAGTTGCTGTGTTTGGTACCAATCGACAGGAAATTTAATTCTCTTTCATATGGGCCTCGACCATGAATCATCGACCTTTATTTTGAAGTGGTCAAAGGTTACGGCTCC
>JAUEKX010214388.1:0-10495 GCA_031834005.1 Dendronotus venustus
AATAATAATAATAATAATAATAATAATAATAATAATAATAATAATAATAATAATAATAATAATAATAATAATATTCACAATAATATTCACAATAATAATAATAATATTCACAATAATAATAATAATATTACTGAGCAAAGAATTGGAATAAAAAATCGATTATACATATCAAGCTTTCGAGATCAGTACTCTGCACAATTGTACAACTGCTTTCTCTGTCTTCCGTGCATATCGTGCAATATTTTACTATTATTTTACAATTTGGTGTCACTATTAGAAACATAGATTTTAATAAAGATACAAATATAGAATTTTAATTTTTTTTGAATTTGAATTACAAGAGAAATCGTTTATTTAATTTATTCAGAAAAAAGAATTCATTAATGTTTAACTCACAGAAAACAATTCAGAGAACTTTTCGTTGGTGAATTTATTATTTTTATACTTGTTTTGTGAAGAATGAATATTGAGATACAGTTCCATTATAATTGGCTATCGGAGTATTTACTCATCTATTAATATGGCAGAATGTGTTACTAGCTATAATGTATGGATGGGGTCATTAGGGAAATATTTTTTTCTATAATAGCCTTGGTTGTCAGAAGACTACAATACAAGAATTTTAACATCTCATTAAAATATTCTCAAAATGATACTGACGTTAGTAAGACAAAGTTATTGTTGGAAAAAGCAAAAAATTAATTAACCGAAGTTACATTATTTAGAATGTCATATATTCGATTAATATATACCTTTACCACAATAATGTTTGTACTTACAATTCTTTTAAAGCAAAAAGTTTGTCAAGATCATTTACATTTAGACTTCAATGTTATTGTTGTCTGAATGCCAATAAAAGAAAGTTTTCATTAAAAATAATCCCGAACATTCAATACCGTTTAGAAGTTAAGGGTGGCTGAAGATATTAATAACTGTTGTGAAAAAAAAAATGGATTTACAATTTGCTATTGGTTTTGAGAGAATAATAAACCTTTTTAGATTATTCTGTAGAAATTTGTACCAGGCTGAGTCCATATCTGATTTATTAATGTTGATAGCAATATAAATTATGATTGATTAGTATATGTTATACATGCTAATGTAGCATTTATTATACATAGGCATTGTAATTTGACTATAGTTCGTTAGCTTTGGTTATGTAAATTCAATTTTTTTGTTCCTAAAGCGTATTTGATTAATTACAATACATAATTATATATGAGGATATGATAGAAGCTATTTTCCTATGCTAATGATTGTTTTTTTTTTTAATTTATACTATAACTTGTTTGGAGTGGATTTTATAGCATTACTTTCTACATTAGTCGAAGATATGTGATAACAACTATTTTTTAATAATTGTTCAATGTTCATAATAAACTACTTTTAAAAACTATAAAATTAAAGAAACAAGATTGTTAAAATTACTAAATATTTGAATGCAATCATTACTGGTATGACTAGAAGTGTTATTTTACATAGATGACGTTCTAAATGTATTACAGTTAAAAGCTGCAAGCAATTTATGTTGAATCATGTTTTAAAATTAAACGACTTGTTTACACTTGTTTAAGATTAAACTCGCTGGTATATTGAATGAATCTGCTGAGAAAATAATTTTATTTTTAGCATGGCTAAATCCTCTTGAGTTAAAAAAATTATAAAAAGTAGCAAAAAACTTGCTTGTAGCGATTGGGGTTATGTTTACAATATAAGATGTTGAAAAGAGATTGAAATCTTGAGTTTTAGATCAACTGATTTCTTAGAAAATTCTTTTCTCGTTAACCTATATTAGTCCAGTGTTACACATATGTGACATACATTTTTAGGTGCTATTACAATCATTATTTTCGACGAAATTCGTTGATATTTTTTTTTATATAGCTAAACAGTTACTAAATATACAATCTGTGTAAAAATTTTCCAAATTTGATTGGTTGGTATTGACCAATTTTAAGTCCAAAAGTACCCAAATTTTGGACCTTTTTGTTTATTTATCTTTTAAACAGAAATGACAAATGGCAGGAAGTTCAAATTTTCAGAATATAAAATTCATGGTTATAATTCTTAAGCAAAATCATTTTGTGTGAGTTTTCACAATCTATAAGACAAAAAATACATTTACGTACATGTACATTTACGTTATGCGAATAAAACAACATACATTGTGCATGTCTAAACAAGCAGCTTTATTACATTAATTTTGCATAATAAATTTACAGTACTTGATGTCGTCATGTTGGCATTATATCTGAATGCCAGAAAAGTGTCACAAATATGTGACACTGGACAAAAGTCATTCGAATTTTGATAAAGCAATAGCCTTTTTTAAAAACAAAATAACGAAATTTTTTGTTACTTCGGTGCTTTTAAACTCTGGAAAATTCTTCAAAAAAAATCTCCTTCTATATTTTCATGGAATGATAATTTCCCTGTAACAATGCTTTCTAATGTCCATACAGAATTGCCTTACACGCAAGGAAAAGGTTGGGACTCAAATCAACTCAGTTATGTGAAAATCAACTGACCCAACTGCATCACCAAGTACAACAAATATATGGGTGGAGTTGATATAGTCTTGACACCCTTGTGAGTGTCTATGAAATTGATGTAAGAGGGAATAATACTGGCCACATTATATAAATACTTATGATGTACATAAAGTGCTGCTTATAGAGAGTTCAAGTTGGTCAATCCTGATGAAAAAAATGGATTTCTTATTTTTCATTCCCAGCATTCCCTACAACTCATTACCTCAAAGAAGCCAAACTGAGAAAGGAATTACCGCGTAACATTTTTTATCCAAAGAAAAGATCGGGAAAATGGGATGCAGTTGTTCCAGCTAATGGGAGGAAACAAGGCCAACCTTTTGCCAAAACATGCTCTCAAAAACGTTGCAGAGTATGTCCAAAATACCAAGAAAGTAGTTTCCTTATTTGCAAAGTAGAATTATGCATAAAACCCTGCATTAAAGCTTTATCATATGGACAAAAAACTTTTACATTCTTAATGGTGATGACGTTTTGCATGGACGTATTCTCTACTAAGAAAAAAGTTATTATTTTAAATGAACACTATTTTTTTCATGATATTGTCATTTTCAAAGATTTTATTTTGGGAATATTCTGCCAAAGTTGTCTAGAATTCTGCTCCCGCGAAAATTTATCTCCCTCATGTACAATTTATCCAAAATTAGTAGATAATTCCAAGATTTTAAACAAAATATACGAGCAACTCTGAATAATTCTGGATCTTTTATGCTTAGTGTCACATTAATGTGACACTTTATATTCTCCAAAGAAAACAGGCTTTAAGGTACTTAGTCATGTAAGACATACAAAACAGTTCTTGTGTTAAAACTAATCTAATATACGTGTATAAGTTGAGTTTGCTATTGTAGATTTGTATGCTCATATGTCCTGTGTCACTCATATGTGACGGTAAATAAATCAGTTCTGCATACGCTACAGACTTGGTTTTTGTGTATGAGATGAATGGCCTAAGCAAATCTACTGTACAAAATTATAGAAAAAACAAAAAATGTGACAATTCATTAACAGGGCGGTCATTAATAGGTTAAAGCGAACGATACTAATAGCAAAATTATTTATTAATATTTGGAGCGATTTTTATTTAATCTAGTTCTTTTATGATATTTTTGTTTAAATTTCGTTTAACGACGTCATGTGCACACAGTGTTATTAGTTTAATGTTTTCGTGGATCTGCCAATTCATTCCACATATGTGGTCACACTGCTATGTGTTTATACTAGTTGTTAAGAAATGATTTACTCGTGCTCGAGTATTTGCCATTTTCACAATGAAAGTTATATCAAGTTTTATTAAAAATAAACTTATCCTGAGGTGCTAAATATAAAGTTTATACAACTTACAATGTTTCCAGATTTGGTAAATTATTTAATCCATTGAAATGAATAGTAGTTATCTTGTTGTTTTGCAAAAATCTAAAAAAGTAAAATCAGATGTAACTTCTTAGTTTAATGTAAAAATCATCACTGTAATGGAATGTACCTTTGCGACTAACAGTTTCAATCTCAATTAAAATTTCTAATTTTATTTCCCTCTCTATGCTTCGAAAAGTTCTCTCTGTATGAATTGAACAAACATTAAAAAATCTAGAGGATCAGAACTACCTTGTAGTTCATAAAAATGACTATTATTTTCTTATTCTACAAAATTTGTTCATCCGAGGGTAAGAGACACTAAGATGTGCACTTCTTGATATATTATAGTATATTTTTATTTTTGTATTTTGTCAACACAGGAATTTACTATTTAAAAAATATTCCTTTGTGTGCATATCTGTGTAGAGAACTACAATACGTAAAAGCGATTATTCATATCCAAAAGTATTTACAAATACTATAGTTAATAATAGTTTGTGACTAATAATATTGTGTGAAAGAAGTCATAAAAATTTATACTTCCGATATTAGGCTATATTTTTGCGTTCATATTAAGCCATCTCTTTGAGCATGTTTAGCATACTAATTTTTACAGTTTATGAAGACATGTAATAAAGAATTTAAGCATTATCAGATAATTTGAGTTGCCGAAATTTTAACACTTTATTAAAATATTCACAATAATAATAATGGCATTACTGAGCAAAGAATTGGAGTAAAAAATCGATTATACATATCAAGCTTTCGAGATCAGTACTATGCATAATTCTACAATAGCATTCTCTGTCTTCCGTTCAAATGGTACAATAGGTCACTATTGTTTTACAATTTGGTGTCACTATTAGAAATATAGATTTTAATAAGGCAACAAGTATAATCATTTAAGTTTCTTTGAATTTGAACTACAAATAATTTTAATGTATTTATAGACGTAATCATTCAACGAAGAGCACACGATCGTATGTTGAAAAATCGTTTATTTGCTTTTACTCAGACAATAGCATTCATAAATATTTTATTTATAGAAAATGATTGGAGATCTTTTTAGTGGAGAATTTATTGCTTTTATACTTGTTTTCTGAAAAATGAATATTGAGCTACAGTTCCATTATAATTGGCTATCAGAGTATTTACATATCTATTAACATAGCAGAATGTGTTACTAGCTATAATGTATGGATGGGGTCATTATGAAAATATCTTTTTCTATAATAGCCTTGGTTTTGTTCAGAATTTTAGTAATCATTTTGAGCAAGTTTTATTGTTCACAAAATTTACAGCTTTCGTGGACAAGTGAGAGATATTTCAACCATTGTCAGAAGACACCAATACAAGAATTATAAGACCTCATTAAAGTATTCTCAAAAATGATACTAACGTTAGTAAGACAAACTTATTGTTGGGAAAAAAATAATTATCTGAAGTTATATTAATTAAAGAAATTATGCATTCGATTAATGTATACCTTTACCAGAATAATGTATGTACTTACAATTCTTTTAAAACGAAAAGATTGTCAAAATCAATTAGATATAGATTCTCAATGTTATTGTTGTCTAAATGCCTATAAAAGAAAGTTTTCATTAACAATAATTCCGAACATTTATTACCAAGTAGAAATTAAGCGTGGTTGAAGATATTAATAACCGTAGAGATAATAAAATGTATTTACAATTTGCTATTGCTTTTGAGAGAATAATAAACCTTTTTAGATTATTCTGTAGAAATTTGTTACAGGCTGTGTTCATATCTGATTTTTATAGTAGGCCCGCGGTCGGAAAAATGCAATAAAACTGTCAATTTTAACAATTCCAGCATAAAACTTTTAGTATACTTGCATAAATATATCTAGAAGCTAAAAATATATAAATATTGACATATGTCAATACTGTCATCATTTGTTGACGTCTTTTCCAGTGTTCGTTGTTGTCATTGTTATGTAACTTTTAATGGCACTTTTAGTTAGTAAAACCAATAATAATGACTTTTAGTTAATATTTTATTGAAAATTAACATTTTTCACGTATCACTGTCATTGTGTCACTACATAGTGATGTCATTGGCAGCGCAGTACTAAGCTTGAAATGTTAGACTAAATATTGTAATCTTCAAGTTGAAATAAAATAGTATATTTAGATTGTTAGTGCATGAAACTTTCAGAATATCTTTATAAACATTTACAAAAGTGAAAAATATAAAAATATTGACATATGTCAATACTGTCATCATTTGTTGACGTCATTTCTATTATTAGAATTAAAGACTTGGTCTGCAAAATACACACCTGCCAGGTGGCCAAAATTATTATAATAATATTTATATCGAAGTATTATATAATTACAACTTTTATTTGAAAAAAATGAAGCCAAACACTTCATAAAGTATATCTCTATATTTTTGATGTGCGACACCTGTCGAGAAAGTGACTGTGTGACGTCACCATGTCAATATTTTGAAAAAAAAATTTGCCAAAATTATTCCAGATAAATTTTAGGAAAAGTCACTAAATTTCTGCCCAATAGTGCAACGCGTTCGAAAACAGCAATAAAAAGTTCATCACCGCGGGCCAAGTAGATGACATTCTAAATGTATTACAATTAAAAGCTGCAAGTAATATGTGTTGAATCATGTTTTAAAATTAAACGACTTGTTTAAACTTATTTCAGATTAAACTCGTTGGAATATAAAATGCATCTGCAGAGAAAATTACCGTTTGTTTTAGCATGGATGAATCCTCTTTATGTAAAAAAAATTTAAAAAGTAGCAAATAAACTTGTGTTGAGAGATTGGGATTATGTATATAATATAGGATGTTGAAAAGGGATTAAAATCTTGAGTTTTAGTATAACTGTTTCTTTAGAAAATAGTTTTCTCGTTATAGCAAAAGATACTAACAGCAAAACGATTTATTAATATTTAGATCTATTTTTATTTAATTTAAGGGGGAAACAGCCTTTGTAGATATTTTGAAAAAAAAGTTGCCAAATTCAGATATAACTTATACCATTGGATAGATATTTAACTCAATTAAAAAAATATACAATAATGGCTTCATGTTGCTATGGTAACCATGGTAACAGGGCCAAAAACTGAAAAAAAGGTGTCTCACAAGAAAAAGGATAACTAGCTATTAAATCATTGAAACTACTTAAAACTTGGCAGTCTTGCTGTTAACATGTAGATCTAACATTTAAGTGATTTAGTTTTTTCAAAATTTGATTTTTGCTGACTGTGCAATTACGCATTTTTTTATTTGCGCATTAAGTTTTTTCAAACTTTTTGAGAAATATTTCGAAAAGCATAGTAAATTTTGAAAATCTAAATCACTTAAATCAAAGCTTCTATAGAAACAGACATTCCCTGAAAATTTGGTGGAATTTAGATGATTAGATCTTGAGATATCTTTTGACGAGTGCGAAAATACTTGTTTTGCGAAAAACGTTTAAAAGTTAGGCGTAAAAAATCAAATCAATGAAATTCCATCAAGATAGATATATATATACTGTAGTTATACTATATTTATGTTATATAAAAATGTACTAAAACCCACCAGGGGCATATTGCCAAATCAAGGGCAAAAAAAAAATCTTGTTTTTATGGGAAAAAAAAAACGGTTTTTACAAAGGTATTGGACCGTTGCTAAGGGCGTAACTAAAGATAAAAGTTAGCTAGAAGTTATACCATGAATTTTAAAAGTCGTTTTTTACTATTTTCTGGAAACAAAAGGAAAAATCGGATATCGTGGTCGTGTTCTACGATACTTAAAGTGTTAAAAACATCTAAAAAATTACTTTACAAATTCTGACGATTTTGGGGCTGTTTCCCCCTTAATTCTTTTATGATGAGTTTCTGTTAAAATTCGTTTTACAACATCATGTTTAGACAGTGTTATAAGTTTAATCTTTTCGTCGATCTGCAACTTTTTTTCTCATATGTGGTCACATTGCTATGTGTTTGTACTAGTTGTTAAAAAATGATTTACTCGTACTCGAGTATTTGCCATTTCCAAAAATAAAAGATTGTATGAAGTTTCTATAAAATTAAACTCATCCTGAACTGCTAAATATAAAGTTTATGCAACTTACAATGTTTCCAGATTTTCTAAACTATAAAATGGATTGTGTTCAATAGTAGTTATCTCGTTGTTATTCAAATATCTGAAAAAGTAAAATCATATGTAACTTTATAGCAAAATGTAAAATTCATCACTACAATGGAATGAACATTTGCACGTTTTAGTTTCAATCTCACTTAAAATATTTAATTTTTAATTCCCTCTCTATAATTCGAAAAGTTCTCTCCGTATGAATTGAAGAAACATTAAAATGTCTAGAGGGTCAGAACTACGTCGTCGTTTATAAAAATTATTATTATTTTCTTTTTCTACAAAGGTTGTTCATCCGAAAGCAAGAACCATATAGTATAGCTCTTCTTGATATTATGAGACATGTCCAATACACAATAGATTTTTGATAATAAATAAACAAAAGATTAAAAGAGAACGAATTATAATATCCTAACAATTAATCCGCTAACACTGGACAAGTATGGATATATTATATTATATTTTTATTTTCATTTTTGTAATTGGTCATTACAGCAAATTACTAATGGATAACTGTTACTTTGTGTACATTTCTATGTAGAGAAATACAATAGTAAAATAGATTATACATATTTAAGAGTATTTACAAATAATAGAGCTAATGATAGGGTGTCACTATTAATACTGTGTGGTTGGGGTCATAAAAAATGTATTCTTCCTATGATAGGCATTCTTTATGTGTTGATTAAGCTATCTCTTTGAGCAGGTTTTACCATACTAATATTTACAGTTTGTGTGAACATGTAATAAAGAATTTAACGATTGTCAGATATTAAGAGATGCAGAATTTTAATAATTCATTAAAACTTTCAGAATGATAATAATGACATTAGTGAGCACAGAATTGTTCATTCCAAATATTATTATTTAAATTGTTTTCACGTTTGATTGAAGCATAGCCTTACAAGTAAAATGAATGTACTTACAATGTTGTTAAGGCGGGAAGTTTCGCAAAACCATTTGAATAAAGTTTGGTGATGCGATTATTGTTTAAATGTCTATAAAATGAAATTTTGATTAAAATCAATTGAAAATATTTCTTATCTTGAAGCAATGTGTGGGTTATAGAAGACGTTAGAAGAACAAACTGAAAAAGAATTGTATTTTTATTTTGTTAAGAGCTTCATTCCACATATGTTGCTACACTGGTATGTCTTTATACGAGTTGTTAGTAATTGTTTTACTCATGCTGGAATATTTATCGTTTCTATAGAGAAAATTACTTCTAGTTTCATTAATAATAAAGTCATTCTAATCTGCTAAAATAAAGGTTTATAAAACTCACAATATTTCCAGTTTTCTTAAATTTTTAAAAGCATCTTCAAACAAAGTAGTTATCTTGTTGTTATTCAAAAACCTATAAAAGTAAATTCATACGTAATTTATTTGTCTAATGTAAAGTTCATCATTACAAGGAAATGAATCTTTGCGAGTAATAGATTCAATCTCATTTACACAATCTAGTTGTTATCATACTCTTTATAATTCGAAAATTCTCTTCTCTATCAATAAAAGGAACTTTGAAATATCTGGAAGGTCAATATTGCCGTGTTTCATAAAAACAAATATTATTTTCATCTTCTTCAAAAGTTGTTAATCCGTGAGTAAGACACCTATAGTATAACTTTTCTTGCTATATTATAGTATATTTTTAAATTCATTTTTGTATTTACTCAATACACTAAATTACTATGAAAAAAAAAAATTATTTTGTATGCATATCTGTGTAGAGAAATGCATTAAATAAAATTGACTATACGTATCCAAGAGTATTTATAAAAAGTAGCTAAAAATAGTGTGTTACTATTAATATTGTGTAGATGGTGGCTCAAAAAATTATACTACTGATAGTTGGCTTTTTTTTTGTGTTGATATTAAGCCATCTCTTTGAGCATATTAAGCGTACAAATTTTTACAGTTTGTGTGGACTTGTAATAACCAATTTAATCATTGTAACATAAGTAGAGTTGCCGAATTTTAAAACTTCATTAAAATATTCACAATAATAGTAATAAATACATTACTGAGCAAAGAATTGGAGTGAAAAATCGACTATACATTACAAGCTTTTGAGATCAGTACTCTGCACAATTGTGCAACGGCTTTCTCTGTATTCCGTGTACAATGTGTAATAGATTACTATTGCTTTACAATTTGGTGTTACTTGTAATACATTTTAATAAAGAAAGAAGTATAGTATTTAAGTTTCTTCGAATTTGAACTACAACAAACTTTTAATGTATTAGTTGACGTAAGCATTAAATAAAGAGCACGCAATCGAACTTTGAAAAATCCTCCTCTTACTTTTATTCATAAAAACGTATTTATAATGTCTTTACTCACAGAAAACAATTGAGACAACTTTTCAGTAGTTAATTTAATGTTATTACACTTGTTTTGTGAAAAATAAATATTGAGATAAAGCTCCATTTTAAATGGCTATTGGAGTATTTACATATCTATT
>JAUEKX010214499.1:0-10494 GCA_031834005.1 Dendronotus venustus
AGAATAACACAAATGTCATTTTTTGGCGGTTTTAATCCATTTCGTGGTGGAGGAAGAGGTGGGCGATATCCAAGACCACCACATCATAATCAAAACATGAGGTTTGGAATTTTACCATTGATGCATCCAAATAAACAAATGATGTCAAGAATGAATCATATGGGTCCTCGTGGAGGACGTCCTCCTTTTAGAGGAGGTAAGAATTAAACCACTTACAATAATGTTTAAATCTTAACTTTTAGTAGTTTGAATAGGCTCAAAAATTAATTTATTTCATTACCAACATATAGTGTAACCATGTTTTTGGTAAGTCTTTTTAGTTTTTTTTAGACTTTAGAGTTATCATTTGGTAAATATTTACTCTTATATTTTTTTAAAGATTTATTATTTGAACAAAAAATATTAATACCTTATTCTTAATGTGAAACTTTTGTTGAGTTTATTTTTTCAAAATTTATGCAGTATTGCAGACTTCTTCCATATTAAAAAAAACTGACAATAAGGTATGTTATTTCATTTAATAGGAAATCGATTCAGAACACCTGGAAGAGGGGAGGTTATTCGTATGGGACCATCAAGGCCAGTTGAACCCCCACGTTTAGTTGAACCTCCACAAGTCATCAAGCAAGAAGATTCCAAGCCAGATGAAGACTGTACTAAAGATGTTATAGATATAAAAAAAATTAGGCCCATTTCAACTGAGAACGCTGAACCAACAACATCCTCAGAGGTAAGAAAATGTTCATTTACATAAAAATTGTGTGCATTACCTTTTTAATCTCCTATCATTATAGTCAGTAATAATTTTTTGCCATTTAGTTTTAATAGCGTACAGTTGCGGTTCTAAAAATAGATATGATGTAATTGTCGCAAAGGATCTTGGGATCGATATGCAGACATCATAATTAAGAAAATGGCCGGCGACAGCAGAATGTCTACAAATACTGTCAATATCAATGTAAACATGGGCACTGAAAGTAACTTGAAAAAAAAAGAAAAAGAGCTGCAACTAAATACCAGATCTTTAGGTTTAATGTGTTGTTGAATTTAGAATACATTTCCAAAAGAAATTAAGGAATCTACAAGCTTGTTAACTTTCAAGAAACTTTTATTTTATAAGCATATTTTTATAAGCATAACTCTTATAAGCATACTCTTTGGTGAAAACTAGTAAAATGAAAAGTTTTTTCAGTTGTTTTGGTAAAATACAAGTAATAAAATCACAAGGGTTAAATCAAGAGAGAAACAATGTTTTTTAAGTCTTTTTAAACCAACATTTTAAAACCAAACAAGCATATTTACCTCATTGGATGTATTGAGTAAGCATATGTTAAGCATATTTTACCCTGGTTTAGAGATAAAACTTAAGCACACTTGACCCAGTTCTAAATTTACTTTTATACTTGAAAAATTGCTCTTTTCCAATTTTAGATATATAGGCAATTTATTTTCGTTTAATTCATTTTTTTTGTAGAATGTTAATTAAACAATTTTTATAAGTAACTTCTCTATTAAAATCAACGTAAATGATTAATAACAAAATTAAATTACATATATATGCATATATATATATATATATACAAAAAAATCATTACAATAATATTGGTAACAAAACAATTCTCTAAACAAAAAATAATCTGAGATAAAAACTTTCTCTCAAAAAGTTAGGTAGCTACTAACGATACAGCTTTTTCAGTTTAAAATCAGCTATCTATACGTTTAATATGTGGACGTCCTTTTGGTGAATATAAAACAAAGTCACAATACTTTACTTTTGTTATCAACAACTGTAGCTGTATCTGATAATAATAATAGTGTGAGTGTTTTAAATTTTAATGTTATTGTAACATTTAATGGTAGCATTTTCTTCACTGAATGGTTTACATATGCAAGTACAAAGTAATCAGTAGAGTTCTCATTTAAGTTATCTTGGAAGTCCTCGACAAAATTACTTTTAAATAAGTTTCTGCCTTTACGTAAGGGCTTAGCAGTACAATCTGTCTCATTGTCATCATTCTCACTTGAACTGTCCATGTTATTCAAATTACAAAAAGATTCTACCAAGTATATAATAATAAACATGTCCATAATTAAAGTTTGGAGGTAAATTTCTAGATGGAAAGTTTCTCCACCCATCAGTAGAAAGGTCTTTGTTTATGATTGACGAGCTTGTATCATTGCTTGAGTCGTCAATGTCTTGGCTTCCTGAAGCTTAAATGTTGTACCATTTGCCCCATCAACATTAGGGTCAACTGCAAAATTCATCAACAGAACACTACTCTACTCTCTTTACCAATTCGTCTTTTTTTTCAGTCCGTGACGCTCTGACTATCTTTTGAAAATCTCCATATTATATTTGCTGGGCTCTTCAGCTAATTTTGCCCCAGGAACAGCACATTGCTATAATATAACTTTGCTTTCTACGTTCATCTTGTTACTGTTCTCTACCATGTTTACAATTTAGTGTCCGCATCTCAATCCCAGAATGCATAGCACACTAATTATGCGAATAATTGTTACGTCACCGAAACTGTACTCTATTGTTTATTTATTTCAGGGTAACCAACAAGTTGAAAGTAAAACTAAAGTAAAAACAGAACCACAAGATGTAAAGTGTTCAGTGTCTTCTAAGATTCAACTGGATAGCTATAATAGCGAACTTCATGTGAAAATGACAGAGAACAACACGGTCGGTGAGATCCTAGATGGAGCTGGATTTGAATACATGTGGGGTGGTGCACGTGCTACTCATGGTGTCAAAAGCGGAATGGTGAGAATTATCTTTTTTTATTATTATCTTTTAAGATTTATAACTTGGTAGCCTTTAGAGAAATCTGGTGGCATATGTATGAACCCACCCTGTCACTGTTAGCAGCTTGTGATAATCAACACAGTCATGCACATTCAAGCGTTTATTGCTAATGCTAAAAGAAATATCTTCTTAAGGATAGTCAATATTCCTTCAACATTTTTTCAAGAAGTGATTTTTTTTATGTGCTCCATTGATACAGTGTATTTTCTTTAGTTGTATCAACAAATCCGCCAATTGAATTTGTTTTATTAGTTAGAAATTTTGTTTCATTTGAGAGAACGAAAATATTCATAAAATAAACAATTGAAATATTATATGGATATTAACAAAATTCTGGCCTGGTATCACATGTGCATACTGTATGATACTTGCACATTCTTGTACTGGTTTTAAAATAAGAAATTTATCTGCATGGTGATTTTAAATCATACGATGTGAATCCAGTTGACTGGTGTCATTCCAGTTTTTTCCTGTAAAAAATACAATTTAAATCCGATTTGATAACTCTCTACGTATTTTGGTAGAACTATGAAAATGTTGAATATTAGCCCAGACAATTTGTTCACTTGGACATGCAACAAATATGGATGTTAAGTTAGCAGTTATGTGGATATAATATTAAGTTTTATTGGGTTATTCCAGTTTTTATCTGTATCGTCAAATAAGCACATGTATGAGAAAAATGCGTATTTGTAATACTGGCTCAAAAGTATTATAATGATTTGTATGGAAAAACCTTTATGAGGCTACAGTCGGCTTCAAAATTTATTTATTCGAAAACAAGTTATGTAATGAGATAAATGATAAATGAGGTAAAATAGTATAAAATCTGACATAATGTATTTTTTGTACACATTAAACTGGTGTTTACATCATGGATGATGGATGACATCACCCAATTCAAATCTCCGGCAAATTTTGTATGAATGTAACGTCAACACCCATTTATTGTGATTTAGCTGCTTTTAATATAAATTGTATACTCTAAAACCCAAACAGGATAGTTTCCAGAATATATAAAAACACAAATTTAACAAATGTTTTCCACAGATAAAACTGGGGTAATCGTAAATTGTTAGTAGATTTGACCATGCAACGCAGTACCTTTTTACTATTTCAATTAATAAATATCAGACCACCAACCAATAAAATTAGCAGAATAATCTTAGTTATTCATAATTTGTTTTTAAAGTTTGTTAATTGAGTTCATATGTATCCATCAGAAAATAAATAAGAATTAAACAATCCATTCTATTCGCATTAATGGATCCATAACCATTGCTAGAACACTAGAATACATTTTATATATATGTGTGTGTGTGTGTGTGTCCCTACCTCCAAAAGTAAATTCCTCGTACATTGAAATACATTCACCATTTGCGTAATGTACGGAATAAATTTAAAATTTAATCGAGAATTCTGAAAATTTATTGCTTGAATCTTTTTCTGCAAGTGTTTTGGAAAGCACTGGAGGAAAATAAGATGTACGTAAAGTAAGACATACGATGTATGTTCGCCATTCTGCATCTTTTTTTTTGATTTGCATTGCATGGTCAGATCAAAAATAATTCGGCTTGGCTTGATAATTTGGTGAAATTGATTGTGCTGAATTGGATACAAGATTCTGTAGTTCAAAAACTTAATAAAATGCGAAACGCAGACATATAAATCACAAAGATAATGTGAACATTTGAAAATATACTCATTTGGAATTTAGGAACGAGAAAAGAGCAACACACCGATATAGTGAATCACTTCAACAGTTGTGATCGTTACTTCTTTTTGCATGGATCGCTCAAAGTTTTAATGACATGTTTAACTTTACAGTTAACTTGTACAGTTTATAAAAATTTGTATAAAAAAACTCTAATTAACCTAATAGCCTGCCTCATTAATAAACACCTACATTAGACCATTGTAAAAAGTATGCAAGACTTTAAGTGTTAATTGATAAAGACTATTTAAATGGAAAGGCTGGAAATATTAAAGAATGGTAAAATTTAATTCCTCAAATGGAATTATTCAAATGCTGTAACTAAATCAAGTAGAATGGATTAATTGAAAAACAGATATAAAAAATAAACCATTCAAGCTATGTGAATTATATTTGATCCCTCGTATTATGGCTCGAGGGTTTTGTTTGAAATATATTATATTTGTGTTGTTAAATGTCTTTACTACTGAATGGTATTTGTGATGTAATATTAAAATTTTGGTAATTTTGGAAATCACTTTACTGCCATTTTTGTTGTTTGACAACATAATTTTTCTCAATGTTGACCAATATTTGGTACGTTTATTGGTTTTACAATAGATAGTAAAAACTTTTCAGAAAATCTTAAAACGTTCTATGTTGTCACACGTCACATTGTAACACGCACTAGGCGAAAAATGTCACGGCGGGCAACGTTTAAACAAATATTGGTTTCTGTTTTTTTCAAAATAAATTTGATGATAAATAACCAATTATTGATGAGATGGAAAGCATTTGTTTACATTTTTTCATTTTTGAAAAGTTGATAAAAGCAAGCAGCCCTTACTTTTAAAGCTACTCCTATATACTCTAAATCACAATCAAGTCAAGTTAAAGGATTTTTCTCGTTTTTGTCTTTTTTGATGACAATAAATTGATGAATGTAATTTGTAGAACGCCTTATTTGACAAACACACTGCAGTAAATTACCTTGGGCAAAGCCCCTCCCCCAAAAAAAACAAAACATTTGTAGAGAAGAAGAAACACTTGTCTAAACATATATTTCTGCTACGGTAAATATTTACCAAAAAATAAAGATGTTCCTACTTTCATAATACACATTAATGTAAAATTACCACACACTACGAGAAGAGTGAGAGGTAAAAGAGAAAGATGAAGAAGAGAAGCAGCAGACTAGCAAAACATGTTCTTTCTAGTGGAAATTTACTTTTCGCCTCTCGACAAAATTTCATAATATTGCACAATCAAATTTAACTGAGCATATATCGCGACATTTTTCGCCTAGTAGAGATTGGTCTTTTAAGTTGTTTGCGAACGCATGAGTAAATAAATAAACCTCGTCGATTCAATCTACGTGAAATTGAGCGCCCTATTTATTGATTGAAAACTATTGATTAATAAATACCTCATCATAGGTGTGTTATGAAGTACATATCCTTGAAAACATGAAAGTTGACATACCTGAAGAGAAGAACCCATGTGTTGCACGTGTTGGTTGGTCTATTGACGGTTCAGACTACCAACTTGGCGAAGAAAAATTGTCTTGGGGTTATGGTGGTACAGGAAAGTCCTCAACCGACTCGAGATTCCGAGACTACGGTAAATGTTATGGCCCTGGTGACGTCATAACGTGTTATGTTGATCTGGATAAGCTGCCTAAAGCCATTTTCTTCACACTGAACGGCGAATATCTTGGTGTGGCGTTTCGTTTCACCAATGAGCTTGGTGACGAAGCAATTTACCCTCACATTACAATCAAGAACATGAAGTATAGAGTGAACTTCGGTGCGCAACCACCAAAGTACCCGCTTACTAATGGCTTCTCTATGATGGGTAGCGTTCCTAGTACGGAGTTGGTGACACCTCCTCCTGGTCCAAAGAACGAAGAAGAAGCCGAGGTGATGGTTATGGTTGGTTTGCCAGGCGCGGGAAAGTCGTACTGGTGTGAAAAATACAGTAAAGAGAACAAGGCAAAGAAGTACTACATTTTAGGTACCAATTTGATCATCGACCGAATGAAAGTTACCAATCTTATCCGGAAACGCAACTATCACGGTCGATGGGAAGAACTCATCAAGCGTGCTTCTGGTATCCTAAACAAGCTGCTCGTTGTCGCTAAGGATAACCATCGCAACTACATCCTCGATCAGACCAATGTTTACTTCACGGCTCGGCGACGGAAAATGGAGTCATTTAAG
Source organism: Dendronotus venustus (assembly GCA_031834005.1). Classification (NCBI taxonomy): domain Eukaryota; kingdom Metazoa; phylum Mollusca; class Gastropoda; order Nudibranchia; family Dendronotidae; genus Dendronotus; species Dendronotus venustus. The sequence continues at coordinate 6,725 of JAUEKX010214499.1, forward strand.
AACTACAAGAGGAAAGCCGTTATTGTGGTTAACAAACCTGCCGTGCTAGCTCAACGAATGGAGAAACAGCGCCAACTGGAGGGAAAGGTCATCCCGGAGGAGGCCATCATCGAGATGAAAAAGAATTTCACTCTTCCCGAAGTCGGCCCTTCTTTTGACGAGGTTATGTATGTGGATGAGCAGTTACCATTAGCTCGGGAGATTGTACAATCTTACCGTAAAGAAGCGGAAGGGTTTAATGACAAGAAGATGCATGGAGGCGGGAGTGGTGCGGGAGCAAAGAGACCGTCACCTCAACGTACTGATTCACGACGATTGGCTCCTGATGAGAAGCGTCCCAAAGTTGAACCGCAACCTTCCTCTTCTGCCTCCTCTAATTCCAGGGGATCTGAATCGTCTCAAAACCGTAATGTTAACAACAGAACAGATGATTCCCGCGCGCCACGAAGAGGAGATGATACACGCGGACATCCTCGAACGGAGAGAAGAGACGAACCATCAACAAGTGATTACCGGGAAGGACGACCATCTCAACGCGAGAGCCGTTATCCTAGAGAAGAATTCCGAAACAGCAGCAGAGACACACGTGATCGAGACACGCGTGGCCGTGATGATCGCTCGCAAAAACGTGCTGTCAGTGGTGAAAGGAACGATCGAAATCGTAGCAGCAATCGACGAGATGGGGATAGATCAGACGGAGACAGTCGTCGGAGTTTTGGAAGAGCAGAAGGAAAAACTCCTGACCAACCGAGAGATGTACGGTATAACAACGATAGCCGTGAACCACCTCCTCGTCCTGAACAAAGAAACGAAAGAGATCAATACGAGCCACGTCGAAGTGAACGACATCCTTATCGTGATTCTGCCAACGGCAGCGATCATATTCGACGCGACCGTGGTCCGGTTGAGAGGCAAATACAAGACGAGCGTGTTCATAACGATATGACACGTTCCCGTGATCCCCCTTATGCTGATAATTATCCTCCTCGAAATGCTGATCAGGACTTCAGACAAACTCCCGCTGCTGATGGTGGTTATGATCGCCGTCCATCACCACAAGATCGACAACTACCTCAAGACCGACAACCACCTCAAGACCGACAGCTACCACAAGACAGACAACCACCACTAGGCAGACAGTTGCCTCAAGATCGCCAGCAACTACAAGGTAGGCAACCACCCCCAGATCGACTGCCGCCGCAAGATAGTCAGCAACCACGCCCAGGATATGGTGACTCTTATCGTCAACCATTACGCGAAGATGTCCCACTTCGAAACAGTAATTTACCACCAGTGCGTGATGCTCCACAAAGTCGTAATCCTCCTTCCCAGGACGGACAACAACATACTCGTCAACAAGGTCCTTACGATCGTCGTCCAGTAGATCTGCCACCTCGTGATCTTACTCCATATGATCAACGTGACGATCAACACTACAGATATGACACCAGGAGATACGATGATTTGCAACCAACTCGCGGAGAACGCACCGAGAATTACCGTGGCCCAGGTGGAAAAGAAGATGATGCCTACTTCAATCGTCCACCGCCTTCAAATCGAGCTGACTACGAGCAAAACGACGCGAATCGAAAATCTTACGATGGTGGTTACAATGACCAAAGACATGCTGAGCAACCTGTACCAATAAGAGATGATTACCGAAGGAATGTACCACCGCCTCCATCACGAGCTGCACTACCACCTCCATCACTAGCTGCATCTCATGAAGATAGATATGATCGTGAGCGCCAACCTGATGATAGACGCCCTGTCTACGACCGAGAAAATGATTACCAAAGAAGTAGAGCAGATCCTAATTATCCTGCTCCGAGAGGTGATTATGATCGTAACCAGCGACGCGATTCCTTTCCACCTAAAGAAGCTTCAGCTACTAATTATCGCAATGAAATAGATCCTGCATATGATCGTAATGAGCGAGATCGTTATCCTGCACGATCAGACGATTACCGTGTCGGAGATGACCGTTATTACGATCAATCCAACGATCATCGATATCCGCCTCCTCGTGAACCACGTGATGTGTCGTTCAGAGGTGACAACAAACAGTACTCGGCGGGCCCTGAAAGACGCTACGAGCAGCCAAGTCAAGCGTCGCGCAATTACCAAGAAGATGGTAACAAGTCTCACAACAGTGGTGGGGGTGAAGCAACCGACAGCTACAACCGTGCCAACCGAGAGAGACCTAGCTACCAAACACAGATGACAACATCGACTGCCAACTACGGCCACACTTCTTCTCAATCGCAGAGCTACGGGCGAGGTAGTGAGCCCCAGCAGAACCCACATCTACCGTCACGTGATGGTAGAAATCACCCTCCTCCCCGTGACCCCTCCCAAGGTGGTAACCGCAACGAGGATCGTAGGGGAGGACCACGACCACCGCCACCTTCACAAGAACGTGGTGGCGAGAACGACAGAGAATATGAGAAACAACAAGAAGATTACCAAAAAGCTTACAGCCAGTGGTACGCCAATTATGCACAGGCTTTTGCCCAGCTTTCCGAGGATCGCAAATAAATATATGCTGCACGAAACCTCTGTGACATTTGTGCCTTTTGTAGTCTTCGGTAGATATATTTGACTAGAATTAAAATGATGCTACCAAATTTATTTATGTTTTCATATTGACCAGTTTGTTTTTTTTAGCTTGACTTAAAAAACTTTTGCTTTTACTTTATTTTAAAATATTTCTTAAACGTTTTTAATTCTTTGGAATATGATTTTTATGACCAATTACACTTGGTAGCTTGTTAAAATTTTATAATTCTGCTAGAACTTCTATTTACCGATTCTGTATATTTTGTTAGTTCATCTATCGTTGATATTTTTGTTGTAGATTTAGAGCAATAAACTAATTGGATTTTCTTTAGATACATTCTGTGTCAAAGAAATTTCTTGCCCAAGGAAAATCCATCTAGTTTATTTTCTACATTACTGTGTTAGCTTTATATAATATTTGAGCTTTCTTATTTTAACCTTCATAGAAAGAAATTATATATTTTTGACGGTGACTTTCTTAATACGATTTAGTTACGATTGATTGATTTAGTTATGATTTAGTTGGCGACTCTTAAGCGGACCATACATACATGATTTTGAGCGATACAATACGAAAGCTATTAATTTTTAAAACAACTATTTAACAAAACACTAAAAATGGTGCTGATCAACTGTTTGATTTGTTCAATTCATATGTATTGGAAAACATGTTGTTTTGGGAAAGTGTTAAATATCTCTCTGTAACCCATTTTTCATTTCAATCTCAGCAATTCTAAATAAAAAAATGATCATTTGATATAGAGTTTTCCTGACATTTTGCTGAACCAAATTTTTATATCCACAACTTTTAAAAACGTACACCTCTAAATGTTTAATAAAACGCCAAAAAATATCAACTTAATATTCAACAAAGTTCGATGAAAGAGATTTTTATTTCACGTCCTTGGTTTGTATATGTACATCTTAAAATTAAACTAATATTATTGCCTTGAGATCTAGCAAATAATAATAATAAACAGGAATAGAGAATTCAGTTACATCAGTTGGTTTGGTGTGCTTGTGGTGACTCCGTTGAGACAGAAGAAGACATCAAGAAGAAATAGTAGAGGGTTAAAATACAAGCAAAAGGTATCTTTGTATCAGTTTTAGCATTATCCCATTGTAAATGACAAATTACTTGGAAAGTGACTTGCGTTTCTCCAGGAACATGCAAAAATCTAGGTTTCCATGTTATGTATTTTGTATACAGA
>JAUEKX010214610.1:0-10494 GCA_031834005.1 Dendronotus venustus
CTGCTATCAATGAGAGTCCTGCCTTCTTTGCGCAACACCTACAACGGAAACCTATGGCAATTAGAAACGAGAGGTTATCCTCGCAACTGTGACAGATTGGTGGACTCGAACCCCTGACCAGCAGGTTACGAGTGGAGTGCCTTAACCACTCGGCCACAGCTCCATAAGCTTGTTTGCTACAAGGTATCATTTAATGCGTTCAGAGTTCTATTACATAATGAACAAAGCATTTTGATACATTTACATTTCTTATTGCTTTCATCCTACATAGCTTCTCGTCGTTATCTTATTGTTTTGTAGCTGAAAAATGCAATGACTTCATGTGAATTAAACAGAATTAGATAAAATATATAACAGACTAGCCGAGAGCACCGGCTATGTGGGATTATCCATTCTCATAGCACTTCCCGTTCAAAGAATATTGTAATTTAAATCAAAACATCTGGGGGTGAATGTTATTTGATAATTAGTTAGAAGTTTCATTCCCTGCTCCGAAAAACATCTAAAACGCCAAGGATTATGCAAGAGCTTGAACTGTTCCTTCATCTTCTCCAAAAAGCATTTGAAACAAAACTTATTAAAGAGGCGTGCGAAACTACAGAATAAAGAAGAAGCCAAAAGTAGGAACATACCAAAACGAGAGAACTAAGAAAAGTAAAAAATTACGAGGACGACAAAATTAAGAAGAGTACAAAATTGCTAACAACAATGAAGTTAAGAAAGCTATGATACAAAAAATAAGAAAACAACAAAACTCCCGTCGATGATAGCAGTAGCTGTCGAAACGTCGTCAAAATAAAATTTGCTTGTTCATGACATGATAAATCTCAAACTTATTAACAAAACTACTTTTGATAAAATATCCTTGAGATGTAACATTCATATATGGGGTCTTTTTTCTGCTATGTTATTTATTATTCTAATTTTCAAGTTATTCAGATATGTCTGGTTGTCTCCTTTCAAGTTTTCTTCTCGATCAGCTTTCTGTAAATTAGAATCTGCATTAACAGCTATTGTGTTGTTCAGAATAGTATTCTTGTTATCAATAATAGCTTGATTGATCGTTTTTTTCAATTCCAATTTTTTTGTCAGGAGGAACTGATTTAACGTCGCTCTTACTTTCGAAGAACGATTGACGAATTACGGAAATTGTAACTCTCGTGTCATCAGCAGTTGTCTTATTCTTTCCATTTTCCTTTGTGTTTTTATTTTATGTCTTCTTCAAGTTCATCTTCTTCTATATTAAACAAAGTAATAGTTATCACGCAGTAGCGAGTGCAATATGAAATTTTTTCGAAGTTTGTTATAAATAAAGGTACCAGAACCCAATGCTTGTATATATATATATAGGTTAATAAAAGGAGATCCAAAATGTTAATAAAGATCTCTTAAAACACCACAAAAATTTTCAAAAATCAATGAATAAATCAATAAAGCACTCCAATTATTTATATATCAAACATTTTAAATAAACAAATATTGAAAGCACAACATCAATTTAGTATTTCTCCGACATAACAGATATAGGCGTCTATGAAAAATTATACAAGACGTGAATAGCAGTGTATGGACTTTGAGAATTCATTAATCAAAATACCCATAAATGTACGGGCGCCCTGATGTTATAAGGTCTTGCAATAAAGTTAATAACACCACATTTGTTAATGTACTGGTGTTCTCAGGGTCATTTCCCAAGCTGTCTTGTTAAGTAGCGGAATCTTTAAGAAATCTATTTTGCCTCTACCTCCACTCATTGTGTAACTTAAACACTCAACTAAATAACTGTTCTCTGATCACTTAAGAAAACTGTTGCAAAGATAATAGAATTCTTACTTTTTTCTTTAGTTTATAGTTTATTATTAAAATTTATTTATATTGTTTCTTCCGGTGTAGAACCGAAGTACACATAACACTCAATCAGTTACCATTGGAACAACCTCGCTTCATAAATTTAAATCAACAAAAGGACTGTTGTAAAATACATTTTAATGTCTGGAAACCAACATCTTGGGTTGGTCAAGTGTTTGTCTATTTTGATCATGAAAAACTTGGAAAATGGGAGGAAACACCATTGGAGTTGACAATGGTTAATAATATAACCATTCCATGTAATTTCAAAGAAACAAACAGGTATGCTGTTTTTTAGCATAAAGGGAATTAAATTGACTATTCAAATAGTGATGTTAGTTTATTTTTAAACTTTAACAATAAGAAGTAATAATTCTGCTTGGCAGAAACATCTGATATGATAATATTTCTCGAAAATAATACCTACAGGCGGAAAAACATGCAATCTTTTTTATAAAGATCCTTAATTTATTGTTTATTATGTTAAATGTGTCTTGTGATATGAGACTTCGACACACCTATCTCTATCGAAGTTTTTAGATTATTGCTTACTATGATGATACTAAACTTTTGGGCACTCACTAAAAAGCAGCATTGTTCGCTAACCGGCATTAACATGCAGGGCCGTCGACACTTCATTCATTAAGAATATGGGAACCTTCCCCACTATTTTGCAAAAAAAAAAAAAAGATTTCAAATAAAAATTAAATTATTACGTAATTGGCAGATTCAATTCTCTTGCTATTGTCAGCATTTACTAATCACTCATGGATTGGCGAACATGATTTGTGCAAAATTTCAAATAATTTCGTATCAATCCCGTGGTTTGGAAAATAAAAAGGAAAAAAAAAAAATTTCTTTTTTTTTTACAGACATTGAATATCGCAGTCTCAGGGGACACAAGATATTTAAATCTTTATGACCAATGATCTGGCTACGATACTTTTCTTTTGTATTAAATAAAGGCTTTATTTCATTGATCATGAGCGCATCTAGGATTATGGTGATTACATTTACTAGAAGAACAAAGAACTTTTTATTTTGCTTATGAATGATGTTTTAAACCTTTATTCTAATCTCTAATTATCAATTAAAATTAATAATAGGTAATAAGCCATAATTTTAATGTAATTATCGATGAATCCCCTTTACTCTTCTGACAAAATAATGAGTACGTTGTAATAATTTGAAAATGGTTTTAAATTGTGATAAAATTCATGAGACCCAATTAGAAACCTGTATGCACAGAATATCGATTAAAACAATGTATCTTTTAATTTATGTAATATATGTTTTAGTACGATAGAATGCAAAATGCAGAACTGGCAAGGAACATTAATGATCCCGAAGGAATATTTGAATAATTCTGTTCTGAGTCCAGTCTGAAGAAACTAGAAAAATGCAATACGAAAATTTGAGAATAAGTGACACACATTATGACCAAAATAGATATCTTAATCTTCCCATTGAAAGATTGAGCCGTGAGTTTGTTTTTCTTGTCTACCTATAATAAATCGTATGTATGGTTTGGATACGTAGCTATTTTTATGCTTTAGTTTAACCTTATTAATGGCAGGCTGTTTTTAATATTGTGCAGATCGGGAAGATTTTGTTAGAACTAAAAGAATGTGGTTGTTAGAACCATCGAAGCACTTAATATGACTTAAGTGCTAAATTGGAAAAACCAAATCCTAACTAAATAGAGTTGTGATATCCTGAAACTTAATTTTAAAAAGCAATAGGGTTTTTCTAAAAGTCCTGAACCGATATAATGTTATTATATGCCATAATGTTTTTTAACATTGAGCATGATTTCATTAATCTTTTGAACAACTTTTAAAAACATGTTGTCAATCAAGTATTTTATACTATTATATGTGGTATTTTTATTAAGGGGCCCATTAGATATTTGGTAGTTATCACATATTATCAAATCACAAAGTTTCAAATAACAGCTTTATTATTTCCAAAATTATTAAAAGGGTTCGGACCGGGGACAGCTACCCCAGTTATCCTTACTCTAAATAGGTAGAATAATATCTACTCATTTATAGATTTAATAGCAAAAGTTATATAAGACTTGAATATTTCTTAATTAAATAAAAAGTATAAATTAAGTAATAAATTATCCGATTTCTTTTCCTACGCTTAAAGGTTTTACAGCTTAAAGATTTCTATAAGATTTATGGTATATTTTTTCCGCTGTCAGGCGAGTTAAAAAACATTAGATAAATTTCGCGTTTATGAAACAAAGAGGGTTTTTGGAAGGGATGGGTTTAGTCCCTGTTAGAAAACATAAAGATATTTTTTTATTATATTTTTATTTAGATGAATGCTTTTTGTTTGACGATTGTATACTACCAGCTGAATCATATTGGGGTATGAAGTATGAAAGAAAGACAATATCTGAAAAGATATTTTTGCATCATCTGAAACAAATTTCTGATGATTTGAACATTCAAGTAGAAATAAGACGAACTCGTATCCGTATGATATATGATCTTGTATTGTGTTACTTTTATTCACAGTTGGAGTATCGACATAGGGTTGAAGATTGGGAGAAACTATCCATACAAAGCAAAGTCATCGAGGTATCTTAACATAATTTTCGTAGATTTAACTAAATAATTTCTTATAATATTAAAAAAGTTAAAATTTCTAAATGGTATAACAAAACAAAAATAATACGTCTAAACAATTGATAGTTAACTTCTTATTTGGTGATATATCTTTAAACTATAACTAACGAACTGACTAAGACTCTAGTTCAAATTTCTAGAATAGGATTAAGTATCATTTACATTTGTATTACAAATGTTTGGAATAAACATTGTCTAATTATACCTCAGTTGCTGAAGGATAAGAACGGTATTGTGTAGGTACGAAAATAGTCAAAAAGTCTTTTCATTTACCTGCAGTTTTAAAAACATTTCCAAGACCAAGAAAACAACAGTTACGAATTTCCATCCTGTTCAGCTCTTTTGATTGCAAAACAAATCAAGCATAACACTGAAAATAAAGAATAGCATCTCTCTTTAACGCTGTAAATATTCTAACCGTGACATTCGGTATGTGGTATAAATGAAATGTCCATATCTAATACACTCTGTAATGATGTGATATTTTATATATTTTTAAAGATGATGCTGAAAATTATAAAATCCAAATTGGTTAAAATACAACACATTATCACCAATTCCACTGAAGATCAAGTTCCAAAGTCGAATGCTATTGCATTGGCACTGTCTTTTGTTCCAGCGATTTTTGCTGTGAAAAAAAAGGTTTCCGTCGACCAGATCATGACACTTATGACCAGCTTATCCTTTGAAAAAATCACAATTGAGGATGATGTATGCACTGATACACTAACTGATATTTACAGTAGCTACACTCTAAGGTAGTTATATGTTGTCATGTTTTATCAACTTTTTTGTGGGTACCAAATAATGTGGATTCTGGTTTTGAAAAAAGTCAAGGTTAACCATTAAGAAAAGCTAATCTTAAGACGTATTTTATTGCAGTAAACAATCTTTAAGAGACTGAAACCACTTTCTTTTTTTTTTTGTAAACTGTCACAACAACAGTGACGTGTCTAGAGGACTGGCAAACACATGCGTAGGAGAGCAAAATGGCAATTAACTGTTGAGGTACACTCAAAGACAATTGTTTTTCACTCTCCTTCACATGTGTTTGCCAGTCCTCTTAGCACGCTTCTGCAACAGTACTGAATAAAACCAATTTTTTTTTATTATGTTTCTTTTAGATCCATACTGGGATATTTGATTGATATCTGGAAGAATTATATGGAATATCCTAAATTTAAAATGACGATTTGTTGGTGTTATCCTCTCGTCTTGATGCATCAATTGAAATTGATTTCTGGTGAAAGATTAACAAAAAAACCAAGTCCTCAACAAGAACTAAAGATTGAGTTTTGTGGATTATTTGGTCTTAACAAGGAACTCCTCCCAAAAGATAGAGAACTGTAAGAGTAAATTTGATTTACTAATTTGAGCTAAGCGAAGTTTAATAAGTTTACATATATAAATAAATAATGAAATAAATAATAATACTAAATAATCTTGGTCTCTTCCAATCCACTTACTCGGCAAGGTGATTCTTTATTACCCTAACGCTACCCTATCTCTCTGGCTATGCACAATAACGATAAAATAATAAGTTCTTTAACCGTTCCACCTATCCTAAAACTACCGAGTACTTCTATTACAAGAGTGGGCTGCTTCACGTTCCAAATTAGGTACTGCGTTCTAAGATCAGCTACCAGAGGGCGGTATTTCTGCCGCTTTTCACTCGCCTATCCCAACAGCGCGTCTGAATATCTCTCATTATGCATTTGCTTTACAATCTTAAAAAGTAAAGCCTTATTTCTTGCCGTGACAATCCGGGTCACATCATCCTCCCTTATACTAGTAGATAGGTAGCCATGTTCATGATCCATTAAGAGCAATGGATAGCTCATCAATACCGTGCAAGTGGCTTCTCAGACCTTACGAGGGACTTTGTTCTCGTTTGAAAATAAAAGAAGTTGACTAAAGCCAATACCGCGTGAGGCCACGTCCTTCAAGATTTTGTGGTAAGTAGAGCCTTTCCAAAGACGCGGTAAGATAGTGGTAACCAGTCTCTAATAGTTTCTTTCAGATGATCCACTCTAAAGAAAACCTCAACCTGGCATTTTGATCAGAGTTCGGCAGCCATGTAAAATCTAGCCTTGCCCACGACTATGCTGTTAAACATACGAGTGACTATATCTGTTAGTTTGATTAACTGTTCTTCAAGTTCTCTGTTACAATCCTTCAGAGAGTCTCCGTTTCTGAAATGCTGTTTCACGCCCAGATTTTTATTCGCAGCATCTTTCCCCAGAAAGAAATCTTTCGTTACTCATGTCTTCATCATCTGCAGAGCTGACTCCACACTTATTCCGAGAGTACTAAGTATTCCATCCAGCTTTTTTGGAGACTGTGCATACATTTTAAGATCATCAACGTAAAACAGATGCTTCGATAAAACATCTCTCAGAATTGAAACCCTTTAATGATTCATGCTCCATCTTCAAAGCATGGCCTACTTGGCACATGACAAAACAGAGTAAGAGGACTATCCCCTTGAAATAAACCGCTTAACCGCGTGATAGTGTCAATACTCGCAAAGCCACCCGTGAGGAGTATTGAAAACTGGGTGAACAGTTAAGACATCAGCCTAGTAGTCATGCTCGATATGCTAGGATTTATGCCGATGGCTTCCAAGATTCAGATAAGGAATAGAATCAAAAGCATTCTGATACGACTATCCACGAAACGGAGAACCTGCGGTGGCAAGTCTTGCTCCATTTGGTGATAACTTCATCGGTCATGAGACAATCCATAGTCGGGTCTTGAAGTAGGATATCATAGATCTTTACGTTCTCCATAACCATATCACTTGTCGTCGTTGTAAGCAACTTGTACTACACATTCAGACAAGCGGTAAACCTGTAATGGCCTGTAAAAGGTGGCAAATAACCTACAATAATGCAATTTTATATATTTTTAATTATTGTAGAGACAATTTTTTTGGTGGCCTTCCGGATTTAGTTGGATCATTTCGTCAAGATATTGAGCTCCAAAGAACTTTGGTGTTTATGATGGAACCAAAGCATTATCCCCAAGCATTTAAACTTGGCTTCAATAAACTCCTTCTTATAAGAAAAGCGATTTCTTACATTAAAGCTAATGGATTACAGGTATGCCATGTTGTAATACTAGTTAATTTATTATAAAAAATATCAATCCACTCTGCATTTTAATTTGTTATGTAGACCTTATATATATATATATATATATATATATACGGAACTAGACACGGAACTAAATTAATCTGTTTTTACAATTTTAGTATATTCTTGTTTGTTATAGGCAACAAACAATATACCTTTTGTTAAATTATTAGATGTATTGCAAGATCAAATTCAATGTCTGCCATGGAAAGAATTGTAAGAATTATTTCACTATTACTTTTTTAAGTTAGAGTTCCCAATTCTTAAACGGCAACGAAATTAGGCAGGTGCATAACCCTATGAAGCCAGTGTTTTTACAATAATATGTACTGGAAACTCTTTTTTTCCAGTGGCTATATTTCAAGATTAGTATGTGCTAAAACCTCAAATTTCCGGTTAGTTCTATTAGCCAATCAAAATTCATTAGTTATTACATTTTTAATTAGTTTACTCTAAAAACACCCTGGTATTCAGTAACGAGCATAATTAAATGAATAGTGTATATATAATTGATTGATTTAAGTTTTTAATAGATGTTTGTTAATTCATAAAGTTGTAAACTAGTGGCTCTATTACTTTTGGAGTTGTCTTATAGGTTTAAACCATGCGTATAAAAGGGGAAAAGTATTCAGAAATTATTTTACAAATTAATAGTTTGTGGCACTATCATCAAGCAGTCATCATTTCTTTGGTTCGATTATGCAGCTTTTGTTTTATCTATCTCTACATCAAATCTTTATAAAATCGTCGTCATTTAATAAAAATATGACTAGAAATTAACGGCTTTAAAATAGACAAGAAGAACAAATTAAACTGCTTTTATATTATTTTAAAAGCTGATGATGAACAATAAAGTTCGAAATATATTGTTAATAAAATATTACATTGTTGGTTCTATCTACTGAAAATATTTTATTCCACATTGGTATTACCTAAAACCTGTTTATCTTCTGTTTTATTATAGATGTGACTGCATTTTGGTGTTATTTGAACTTCTTATTGCAGTGTTAGCTATAACTAAAGGCCTCGAACCATTTGTAAGAAAGTTGTTAGATTTCTTGATCAATAACTTCGGTTTTTTAAACAAAAACATCCATACAATGGAAAAAGTTGATGTTGATGATTTTACAACTTCTATGAAAAAAATGGAAAAAGTCTTGTACAGTTCATTAAAGAAATCAATGCTAGTTGATTGGACAAAAAGAAGAGCATCAGAGATTATTTCCATTTTACAAGTGAGTAATTAATAAATTGCAGTAATAACCCTTTTAACTTTTAACACTTTTAACACTTTTTAGCCGTTAAAAAAATTCTAAAAGTTGTTACAAATATTAATAAAATCATATTCGATGAAAAAAATGTGATAACAACGTAGTTCTTTTTGTTCTATTTGTGCTTTAATTCTACGAATTCAAGCCAAAGAAACTAATTTATTTCCTAAATGGCCCCCTGGCCCCCTCCCCCGGTGGCGTAGGCCCTGCATTATGTTTCTTTTCTTCAACATCTGAAACTTTAATAAAAAGCTTTAGCCTTAATCATTCTGCAGTTTAATCACAAAGTAGACATTAGATAGAGACCATGTGAAAGGTGTGATTTCACAACGATTTTAATTAATTAATTAACTAATTTATTACCTAGAGGACTCGGCCCACCTAGATGATGACTTGATTACTGTCTTAAAACACTCGGCCAGTAAATCTGGTCATCATCTAATATATTTTTATAAAACTATTGTATTAGATTTAAGAGATCTTACTTAAGTTAAAATTATGAAAATGAATTAAAAACTTTGTATTATTACGAAATATGCAGATATCCTATACACAACTCTTTAGTCATAAGCGAAACCTGAAAAGCAAAACACATAAATAGACGTAATTACTGCTTTGAGGTTTCGCTGTGGTCGTAAATCTTTCGTTGCAAACAAAGACCTAATTTTAATTACCTTAAGTAGACCAAATTCCTTATTCATCAGCTCATTCTTAACCGCTGAAAATATTTTATCCAGCCATTTCACCAACTTTTCTGCACCAACAAAACGGTATACAACTGGAGTTTCCAGCCTACATCACTTTGCCAATTTGTTAATGTAGATTAATTAACAAAGTAGCTTCATACCTCCTTTTCGCCCAAAGTTACCCTAATGCCTATTTCCAGCCTCTAATACATACATGAAGTTACAAAATTTTCGAAAACTAGAGAAAAATGCAAAGGTTTCTAATTGGCGAACACTTCTAATTAGCAGAAAAAATATTTTCCTCCAATGGTGTACGCTAATTAGAGGTTGTACTGTATAGCATTTATATGATTTATATGTGTAAATATAATTTGATAAAGCTATTCCCAATATTGCATAATTTTATGTTGTGAAAAATACTTTACTCTAAAGTTGCGAATTTAATTTTGGTGAAAAGTTTTTATGCTTTCATAATTAAATTCTTAATAAAGTTTACTTTCAGTAATTAGCAAAAGTTTTTTAAACAAAAACTACAAACGTTCCCGTACTTAAATATCCTTAAGAAAAGGAATAATAGCCAAGACGAGTGATGTCTATCCTTAATAATTCTTTTAGCTTTTACAAGATTTATGTAACGACAGTTTGCTGAACTGGGAGTTTTTGGACCAACTAAAAGAAAATTTGTGTGGTGATGTCGAAATACTTGCTGAAGATTTGGTAATAAGTTCATTTAAAACGTTTTTCTAACTTATACCAGGAGTTATAACACAAAAACGCGATTTCAAAATTTTTAGTCACTATAGCAGGGCTCCCATCCTTCCTGTATTTCCTGTTTTTTTTGTATTTTGATAAAATGCCCTATTTTTCCTGTTTTTTTCCTGTATTTTAAGCAAATGTCCTGTAAATCCTGTATTTT